>PVIW01000652.1:370379-427837 GCA_004026585.1 Noctilio leporinus
TACCCTTTGCAACAACATGGATGGAACTGGAGAGTATTATGCTTAGTGAAATAAGCCAGTCAGTGAAGGACAAATATCATATGATCTCACCCATTACGGGACAATAATGAGCAAAACTAACAACAAGCAAAACAGAACCAAGTATATGAATACAAGGAATAGGCCTTCAGTGGTCAGGGGGAACAGGGTTGGGGGGAGGCAGAGGCAAAGAAGGGGAGCAGCTTAGACAAGAACCTAGTATAAAAGAACCATGGACATGTACAACAGGTGGGATTGACTTTGGGGGGAATGGGTGGGTGGGTGGTGGGACAGAGGGGAGCAAAAAGGGGATGGATGTAATACAACAACAATAAAATTAAAATAAAATAAAAATTAAAAAAAATACTCAAAAGCTGATAAAATGATGAAGTTGAGAAAGAGGCAACTTTAACATCCACTGTGGCCAAAAGGCACTTTGGAGTTTAATATACAGAAAATGAGTAAAAGAAAATAGCACAGAAGAGGAAATTAGTATTTGTGAAAATTATCTCTGCTACTAATTTTCTGAATGACAATTCTAAATGAGAGTTTATGAAAATATAGACATTCACCATATCATAAATATTATCAGAATATGCATCATGCAACTTCATAACTTAGTTTTCTTATTCTTATTAAAGTGGTTTTTTAATTCATGGATATCAGGTCTAATCACAGAAAGCATCATTTCCCCACCAATCTCTAACACTCCTGGGAGAAAAATGGCACAGTCTATTGGAATGACAGACCAAAGGAATTATGATTCTTGACCTAAAATTAAGGATGGGTCTAGGAGACCATATGGGGATTGTGTTAGAAGAGGAATACTTATGGAACCAACAATGAAACATTACCACCAACATGGAAATGTGTAAAGCATTCCAAACTAGTTTCAAAATATAAGAAATATGGAATGTCACATTGCTTGCTGCTTGTGTCAAAGGTCTTAACATTACTTCCTTAAGCCCTTTCCTCCACCATTAATGGGTCAGTGTGCCCCAGTGAAACAAGAATTAGGGATACACAACATAAAATGAAAGATACACCTGTTGTTTCTACAATAAATAGGCCTGAAATAAAGGTACCTAATGTTGTCTAACACCTATGACGCAGCAACATTAAACAAGTACTACTGAAAGACATATAAGAAATATCCTTGAAGAGTCAGATGAGGTATGATGAATAGGGCAAGAGTGTGGTGCACCATCCTACACTCTGCCCTTGATCTCGTCACAAACACCATTAACTACCCCTGTCATGTTCCTTTAGTAAAGATGTCATTAAATGAAGTCCATAGTAGTAGACATTCTGTTCCTGCTACCATCTAAGGAGAAGTTTGATTTTGACTCTTGTATATTCATCCTTTCACAGAGGATGAGCCTGATCACACTAAGATCTTTGAGGCACCTTTTCACCGAGTAGAGAGAAATGCAGTCGGAGGCACATAGCAGCCATTTGGTACTAGAGTCAATGATGGAAAGTTTCTGCAGTATTTGAAATGAAAGCTTCACTCCTCTGGCATGTGAGGAACAGAAATTGAAGATAAAGAAGAAAATTGAAGTTGGGCTCCATGTCCCCCTGCACAGTGTTTAAGAAATTACCATTCTGATTACGGACTAAGAGGGCCTTAGCCTTCTACTTCATATAGAGGTCTGTCTTGAAAGTATCAAGCCACTGTGTTAATATAATTAAAACAGTTTGCACTGAATACTTTCAAGACAGACATATTTTGGGAGCCATGAGATGGATTTTAGGCCTCAGTGTCAATGGCTGGCTATGTGTACACAAACACAGAAACACACACACACACACACACACACACACACACACACACACTGAATAAAGTGAATAAACCCATAATCCTGAAATGAGCTAGAAATATATGACATCATCACTGCTTACTGCTGGACTACTGGATGCCAAGTAGGGGAAATAGCATCAGCAAGAACATTATAATTGTCCTTAGACTGCTACTAATACTCCAAAAGAGCTTTGCGGCAGTTATCAACTTACTATCTCACAGCTTCAAATTCATCTTCAGCACCTTCAAACCCACTGGGCTTGTTAAGCATTTCAAGCATGTCTCCTTTACAATGAGCAAGATATTACGCACTGACAGCAGAGATGGTGGTGGGATACTGCAGGAAGAATGGAGAAGCTCTTATTCTATCATGCTGCCCTTTGCTTTTCCTTGCTATCCTGGTGTGTGGTCTATCAGGCTGTGTGTGTTTAGGGACATCCACTGGAAATCTTTTCTTGCCTTTTCTTAACTTCTGATGGCTTGCCAGTAGTCTATTTTCTAGCAGAGGTTTCCCTGCAGTCTCTGCCTTTGTTATCACATAGTATTCTTCTGTGTATCTTTGTCTTCACATGGCCTTTTCACAGGAGCACCAGTCATGATGAATGAGGGGTCCACCCTACTCAAGTATGACTTCATCATAATTTACTTAATTAAATCTTCAATAATTCTATTTCAAATAAAGTCACAGGTTCTGAGGTACTGGGGAGTAGAACTTCAACATCTTGGTGGACACAATTTGATCCATAACAAAAATGAAGAACTTCTTCCAAGTTTGTCCTACTTTAGATATTCTCTCTTAGCCTAAAGGTACCTTTTAGAATTCTTGTTACATCTTTGTATTATTCTTCCATCATTATTTAATAAATTGACCATGGTCTCTCTCTCTTAACTAGATGCAGACTAAAAGAGATTTTGTGGGAACCATGCTAATTTTTTTTTTTTTTTTAATTTTGGAAGGCTTCTATTTCATACAGGATATTCAGATTGAAGAAAGTGATTGATATTTCATCAATAAAAAGCTTTTTAAAATCCTTGGTGAAATTACTAGCTACATTTTTTATGAAGCCCCAATATTATGAATGCTTTTTAAAAGAGGTAAAGAGATCACATGTTAAAAACACAACTCTAACTATCAGACTAGAAAATTAGCAGGGTTTAAAACACAAGACATAAGACATTTTCTATAAGAAACTGCTAAATTTATCTTGGGGAATTATTTCAGATTTGTATAAAGGGCCTGTGAGTTGAAACATAAGAGAATGAGTAGACATTGAGGAGAGAGTTGCTTTTACCTATGTATAAGCTAGAAAGGTTCATCCTAAAAGTCATAAGAAAAGTTTCTGTATAGAACTTCACTGGCCTTGATCATGTATATGTCAGAGGACACAGGTTTTGGTTTTATATTTTAAAATTATAACTTTGGATTTGTAAAATCTATACTAGACTTTGTTCATGACTTCCAGTCTTCATGATTCTGTAACAACTTAAAAGGGGTTAGCCATTATACCAGTGTGGGAGCTGATAGGACAGTCTGGGAAGCCTAGTGACTATTTTCAGGATTGAGCCTTAAGTTGATATAGAATCATGAAGACTGGAAGTCATGAAGAAAAGCTGAATGTGGATAAGAGCAAAGACAAACTAGAACCTGTAGGGACAAATTGGAAATGATCATGATTGCTGAAATTGTGTGTGTCTTTCAAGAACTTCAACCTTGATCCTATTAAAAATGTGGCTTCTTCATTACCACTTTCCATGTCTCATTTTGTAACTTGAAGCTGTTCACAGAGGGAAATCTGGGAATTCTGATTTAGTTAAACCAAGTACCAAGCCACTACACCTGCCTATCATGAAAAGGTGGTGAGTTGGGGGTGGGGGACAAACTAGGCAAAAAGAAAGAAAGCAAAAATAATTAGCAGCACAAAATGGTTTGAGAATGTTAGGAAATGAATGACATCAACAATGACTGATTAATATTGGGTGAGGTGGACAATAGCCTTGACATTTGATTGGCCATGTGTTCGAAAGATCAATTATGGATGTCCAGGTCATGATGTGGAGTATGGATTTATTTTAAATTCAATAGGAAAACGTTGAGCAGTTTTCACCAGAAAAGCAATTGACTTAACAATGATGTAAATAATGCCAGGAGGATACCTATAGAGGAAGCATGTTTGTTCAGCTGTAATCCATATGAAGAATGATGGTGGAGAGAAATAAATGCATTTTTTGTCATTTAAATCAGGAGTGTAATCTCCATGAAATTTTTTTTCCTCAAAAATTGCATTCCTTTAAGCCAGGAGACAAGAATGGCTCATAGAATTTCTATTTCTTGTGACTGGGTAAATGGCAACAATGTTGATGAAGATAGAGAACACTGGAAAATTAGATTTGAGGGTGGAGAAAGAAGGGAAATCAAATGCTGAATTTATTCATACCTGCCAATTTTGAGATGACTCCTTGACATCTAGGTGCAGAAATGTATTCAAAGTCTTAAATATTTCTAATCATGGCATGACTATTTTCCATTAAATCAAGCTTCGTAGTCACTCTGAATCACTTGGGGTCTTTATCAATTCTATCTCACTGTCCATATTCAATAAGTCAAAATTTATCTAATTAACTAAGCAAATATTTCATTATATACTTACTATGTTCCCAACAGTCAGATGAATACAATTGAGTCTCTACTTCATGGAGCTCCTAGTCTAGTAGCAGCAGAGAAAGAGGTATATTATGAAGTTCACATTGAAAATGTAACACTAGCTCTGCAAATTATGTTTGATTGATTTCTCTGCATTATATTCCTCTACTCCTCTGTCCTTCCATCACCATCATCTCCCAAAAATACTTGAAGTCTTGTTACTTTGCCATCAAGATGAAGGGTGAGAAAACACTAAATAAAGCCCATAAGCTTTTCAACTGTTATTGTCCATAAAGTTTTATTGGAACAAAGCTATGTCTATTAATTTCTGTACTGTCTATGATGACTTTCATATTACAAAGGCAGAGTTAAGTAGTCACAACACAGACAATGACCTACAAGCCTGAACTATCTATTACTTGGCCTTAAGAGATATTTGAAGACCCCTGATTTAGACCAATGCATTAAAATATCTTTTTATATGAGTTGCTAGTTTCCTTTCTCCTCAATCCAAATCTGCTAGATTAGTACCTCAAAAGTTGTTATAATCCTTTCTTCAAGTGAGACATGGTATTCTTAAATGTGAAAAATATTCTGAAACTGATTTTGAATATATAACACCCATGCTCATAATTCTTCAACAGCTCTCCACTGCCTCATGAATTAAATATGAACACCCATTCTGGGATTTGAAAATCCTCCATTAAATATGATCAAGACCTAATTGTTTATTATCTTCAAATACACCTCAGTAGAGGGACTCAAGCCAAACTAGTCTCCTTCCTTTGTGATTTCTCTTTTCTGTGCCTTTACTCCTATGCCAGTCCCACTGTCAGACATCCTTTCTTTCTGTTTCTGTTTTTGCCATTTCGATGATATACAACTTCATTTGTTAAGATAATGTTAGCTCCTAAAAGAGACAAATTTAAGTTTCAATGGCTCAATACAATAAAAATTTGTCTCATCCACATAATAGTTCAATGCAAGTGTTCTTAGGCAGTGGTATGAGGTGAGGTATCGTGAAAGTGTTTCACAGAGTTATTCAAGACTCCCCATCTTCAAAACAATTCTTTCAAGTTCAATCTGGGCATCAATGACCAGCCAGCATGTAGGGATAAATGGGAGAGAAAGTACACTGCTTTTAAGTTTTTAAGAAGTCACATATATTGCTTCTATCAATATTTCATTGCTAAGAACTAGTTACATAGCCCCACCTAATTTCAAGGGTATTTGAGAAATATAGTCCTCAGCTAAGCATCTACTCCTCAGTGACAAGCCTACAGGATGAGTGGAGAGCATGCATCTCTGCAGTTTCTGTGTGCAGTTTCTGGCACACAATCTTTTGTGACACATTCATCTCCATATTACCTTTCTATTCAGGCAATCTCTGCTCCACATTTAACCTTTTAGTATTTTTTAAAAATCTATTATTAAGTCCTAATATGGTTTATCAGGTACTTATTATGTGTCTATTTGTGTTATTATTTTTAACTTAATTTCTCTTTGCTACTTTTTGACAATATCCTTTACTGACCTTACATGACTCACAATAGCTTTGTGTTCACCGTGGTGATGAGTGACAAATCCCTGTGCTAGATTTCAAGGGCTTTTGAATTTTGCATCTGTTATTTGGAAAATGATGTTTAGAATGAGGCATTCAGACTTTTTCCCGTCTGTGTGATACCAAGACTGATATTTGGATGATGCAGGAGGAAATGGAGACAGTGAATATTTCCTGAGAGAAAATATCCCTGAGATAAGGGAGATTGTGAGATTCATAGACAGTTCCTACTACTAACACATGAACATTTTAGAATTTGTGTGGCTATACAATTCCAGAAACAAACTGTTATGGGTTGAATTGTGTTCCCCCATCCCACCCTGGCCAAAGAAAGAGATATGTTGATGTCCCAATCAGCAGTACTTTGGAATGTGACCTTAATAAACTTGTTAAAGTGGGTTATATTCTAATAATTGGTGTCATTATAAAAAAGAAAGATTCAGACATAGATAGACTCACACAGAAGAAAACAGATGTGAAGATACAGGGAGAAGGTCAACTGAAAATTGAGCACAAATCGGATGTTGCTGCCATAAGCCCAGGAGCACCTGGGACTAGCAGCAGGTGGGAAAGGAGGAGGGAGCATGGCTCTGCTGGCACCTTGGTTTGGACTTCTAGCCTTCAGTACCGAGAGACGATAAATTGCTCTGCTCTTTGCATGTCCCAGTTTTACTTTTTCTTTTTCATTCTTACTGATATGTCCTCCAAGGAGTCTGACCTGGTCAACAAATCTAAAGCACCACCATTGCCCATCATTCCCTTTCATAATGACAGGACTTCATTATATAGGTAAAGAGCATATAGAAATTGTTATTCAAATGTAATTCAACTTACCAACTTAAAGCAAGTGATCAAACACAAATATAAAATGTAAAACATTTGGGGTAATCAGTATAGTAGAAATTAATAAACTTTACATGATTATGAATCATACGGTTATTGCCAAATGAGTGGTACTACTTAGTACTGACTTCACAGTCTCTTACCATCTGGATTACAAAGCTCTCTTCCAAGAAGTATTGTTTACAAGGGACTTCACTCAAGTTTACAAATCAACCCCTCCTGAAGTATTTCTTTAAATAAAGTTCTTTAATGATGCAAAGAGGCCCAATGACTGGCAGAAATCTACAATAGATGCAGGATATCTCAGGGCCTCTCACCTGGAACCCCAAATTTAGGGTTAATATGCTGCTTTCATCCTTGAGTACTCTTTCTCAGGGAGAAAGTCTTGAGCCAAACAGTTTGGCTCTGTCATTAAAATCTCTTAACATTCAAAGCTTGTCTTCAGGATTCAGAAATCTTATTAGAACATCCCATTTGCAATTGCTACAAATTGGAACTATCCAGACTCTCAAGAATAATGCTGGAAAGGAGGATTGTTTCTGAGCCATCTGGCCATCTGTGCTAGGTAGTTCCAAGCAAATGCCCTGAAAAATTTGATTATGCTTGAAAATTTATAAATTGGGACCCAATTCTCTGTGTTTATTTAGTGTTCCTCAACTGGGTGGCAGAGATACTAAGTGGTAATGACAAGCTCAGATATGCACATTTAAGTGATTATTTTGGATTCCAAACACCTGCGCCAAGACTTGGTCCCCGGTCAGCAATCTCAGTTATCCCTCAGCTACCACATAATTTGTTTCATAGGTGGGCTTGGAAAAGATCATATATCTCACCCTCTTTCTCTGCACACAGGCCCTACCTCTGATTTCCAGATCTTTCTATAATTGCTTCAAGCAATGCTATAACACATTAAGTGGCTATTTATGGAAAATCAATTTGGAACACTGTAATTAGCAAGAACTATAAACCCAGAAATGTTGAGGCAAAGGATTCAACTACCAAATGTGATTTCTGTAACAAAATTTGTATAAAAATTACCTATGATATATATACCAATATTGACTTGATCAATACTTATATCTTGGTTTTTATTTTATTTGAGATTCTACATATGGCCTTTATCTTATTTCCTCATACAATAATGATGAAACTATAGTTCAAATTGGGATGGTATCCTTGAATTGTAGTTTAAACATTTTCAGCCTCGTGTTACATCACGTTAGAAGCACTTAAAATTCAACATTGTATCTCACTGATGAAATTATTTTAATGCTCCTCATGAATCAGAAAGACATACTCAAAAAATTAACTACTGAAATACATGCTTTTAATTTCAACTTTTTAAAAAGATTTTATTCATTATTTTTAGAGAGAAGGGCAGGGAGAGAGGAAGAAAGCGAGAGAAACATCAATGTATGGTTGCCTTTCACCTGCCTCCAGCTGGGGACCTGGCTGAAGACCAGGCTAGAGACCTGGCTTGCAACCTGGTTATATGCCCTGGCTGGGAATCAAAGCAGCGACCCTTGGGTTTACAGGCCGGTGCCAATCCACCGAGCCACACTAACCAGGGCCATAATTTCAATTTTTTATAGAGAATTTTTCCTGGAATAAATCAATCCCCTTCATCCCCTCCCCTCTACTCTACTCTTTTTTCTTTTCTTTCTCTTTTTCTCTGAGTCTGTTTCTTTCTGTGTATCTATCTGATGAAATTGCAGGTTCTTACCAGGTTGATTGTAGGCAGTGACTCCAGAAATGAAATCAGACTGGGAGCTTTAAAAATTCAACAAAGTAAAAACCTCCTAAATATCTTTGGGTGTGTGCATAATAAAGTAGGAAACAGTTTAAAATGGGATAAAACCGTCATTCTCACTAGTTCTCAAGCTTTTATATTGAAATCATCTGAGGAGGTGTTTTGATTAAAATGCAAATGTCTGGGCCCTAATCACTGAAATTCTGACTCAATAGATCTGAAGTGTGACCTAATTTTGAAAATAACCATATGATGGTGCCGGCCTGTGAACCCAACTGTCACTGATTCGATTCCCAGCCAGGACACATAACCAGGTTGCAAGCCAGGTCTCCAGCCAGGTCTGTAGCTGAAGGCAAGTGAAAGGCAACCATACATTGATGTCTCTCTCCCTCTCTGCCTTTCTCCTTTTCCCTCTCCCTAAAAATAATGAATAAAATCTTTTACAAAAATAACCATATGAATCTTAAATGATCACATAAGAGTTAAGAAATTCAGAAACATTTCAGAAAAAATTTGTAGAGTAAAAGGCTCTTTCAGATTGCTCAAAGATTTTCATATTGTTCTTCCTGATTAATTTCTCAAGATCTTGTCTTTATTTTTCTTGGGGCCAAAATGTCACCCTCTTTTATGAATGATTGGAGTGGACAGGGGAGCTGTCAAAAAAATGCAGCAGCACAGTAGATATTCAAAACTACCCTCTGTCACCCTGACCCAGCATAAGGCCAGTCTACCTGGCAGACACCTACTGATATGGCTGTTGGAGTCATTGGCACAGCTAGAGAAAAAGTGGGTCACTGAATTTATAAGAAAAATAAAAAGGAATTTAGTGATTACCCTTCCATTAACAGAAGAAACAGCTTTGTGTTAGTCTTATCCTTTAATAGATGATTACAAAATAAATAGACTGAGCTATTACAATGATGGGTTAATAAAAATAATAAGACATTTAGGATAGTGGTGTTCTTTGGAGAAAGGGCAGCCCAACTGTGACCAGTGTGTTTTATTTTAATGTTGGAAAGCAGGTTCATTATATTATTATTTGCACCGATTTAACTAAATATTTAAATAAAATGATATTAAATATTTATTTAGAAACATGGAAGTAAGTGAAGAGATGAGGAGAAAATAGTTGCCTCTGAGGAGCTAAAATTGGGATTTGGGAGGTAGAAGATGATATAGGAAATTTGCTTTTTGGTTACAATCTTAAAATACCAGATGACCTTTAAGCTATTTAATGCACTGCTCAATAAATGCAAAACTAAGATAAAAATTTTATGGGACACTAATATAGCTAATGTTCTTGTGTAGTTGGTTTTCATTTTTAATGTATTTTATTCATATTTGTCCCAATTTTCCCCCTTTGCACCTCTCCACCCACTACCCCCACTTCATTTTTATTTTTTGCTGTTTTTTTTTAGAAGCAAGCAAATCAGTTTAAGTAGTTATCTTATGACATACTTTCTAAAGAGAGAGACTAAAAGAAAAATGTGTGTTACCCTTACCATTTATTTTGGTTTTTATTTTTACACAATTCTAATCTTTTAAAAATTATTTTATAAGCTTTTTAATTTGCCTGAATGTTTTCTATCTTTTCATAATTTTTCAAAGACACAAAATATTTTATTAAGGATCAATTCTTTTACTATTTTTTTATCTTTCATTTCAATTCAGAGTGTTTCTGTTTCTGTGAATTTAATAGTCACAAAAATAATTTATCCTTTTTCAAGGAGCTTCCTAATTCATCTCAATGTTGGGTGGTGTCCCAGACCCACTGAATTCTTTACAGCATTTGAATCTGTCAATCTCTGATTTCATTAAGATTCACTTTGTTTTAATATTGCAAATACCAGTGACCCAGGTTTCAATACAATAAAGTTAAAGATAGGAATTGGGTTGCTGTCACATGGAACTGTCAGATATACTATGTTGCTTTGTCCTTGTATTATTTTTATATAAAATTTTTATATAACAGTCTTTAGATTAAGACTATTACCACATGAAATTCTATTTTCTGAAAAAAGCATATTTTATAGTCCCTAAGAATTTTAAGTATTTTTCTAAGTATCAGTTTCTTTAAAATCATGTATTATTGACATAAAGACATCGTAGAACATTTCAATAGTCAGTCAATAAGCAAGGAGGTTTCAAATATTTTCTCATTCATTTATATATCATTTCCTATTAGCTATACAATCTTGTGGAAACTGTGCCTCAGATTTTTGTCAAATGAGGTTTAAAATACTATCAACCTGACAAGATTAAATTATTTAATACTATAGCTCATGCTTAGCAGTGTACCCACTGTGTGCCATTAAACTATTTTAATCCTTAAAACAACCCATGAGAGACTTTCTCTAATCGACATTTGAATTGTACAGCTGAGGAAAGTAATGCTGGGCAGTTGGGATATGGTGGTGCTATGGCCGACAACAGATATAGTTTCTACTCTTACAGAGCTTCTCTAAAATGCAGAAAATAAGCCATTAAAATCAGGTGTGCTCGCTCTCTTGGTATGAGCATATACATGTTGGGATGGCAAGAGCCAATATGAAGCTCCAATCAACTCTAGAAGATGAAGGAAAACCCTTCAGGGCAGAGTTGGCCCCATTTGATGAAGATAAAAATTAAGCTCCATGAAAATTCTGAAGATGACAATAAGGATGGGCTCAGTAGCTGTCCATTGGTAGTTGGGCATCAAAGGAGAGAGTTGAAGAAAGGGTTTTCTTTTTAAAGATAAGTAGAGGAAATTTGGGCTCAAATTTTTCTCTAATGTTATTTATAAGTGCAAGCTGGATGGCAGCAGTTAGCAGAGAGGAGTCTGGCCTTGGTCAAGGGCAAACATGCTTACCATAGCCAATAAGACTAGGGTATGATTGGCTGCATTGCATCTGTCTGCATTGACTCTCAGAGCAGGAAGAAAGTCAATCCTTTTGCTCATTCTCCCTATCTCCTTTTAGACAACGAACATACAGAAACTATTATGTGCCAGGCCCTGCTGGGAAATAGCAGGGAATATTACAGATACACTCCATAACCAGAAGATTTTTACATTCCTATGTGAATCTAACAAAAGTGAAGACCTTACTACTGAAATGATCATGCTTGCACAGGGAAAAATATTTTTTTAAGTACTATTCTAAAAAGTCAGGCTGGTGCTCATTTTTAGTTGGCATTTCCTTTAAAGATAGAATTGACAGAGGAGCTTAGACTGAAGCAACAATGTAAGGCATAAATAAAATATATAATATTGGGGGAGACAGAAGGTAACATTTGCTTGTTGTCCAACTGTAATAATAAATCAAAATCATAATATCAGTAAATCAAAACATGCATCAGCATTGAACAGTGACCAATAACAATGACAATGATAATAATACACAGTAATAAGACTAGAAATATGATTGAGCATTTAAAACTTTTCAGGCAACATGCTAAATTTTCAAACACAGTATCTCACTCAACCCTGAAAATTATTTGTACTTGAAAAACCTGAGACTTCAATGAGCCGAATACCCTGTCCAAAGTAACCCAGCAAGTAAGAGGCAAAACTGAGCTTTACATCCTTCTTTGCCATGATATGTTTCTGAATGATATTAAAACTAAGATAAATTGAGAATAGCTTGGATGAAATCCAACCTGTTAGCAGGGAATGGCCCACATCTCTTTTAGGCTATCAATACACTTATTTTATTATCGTATTTTATTTGTCATTATGATATTTTAAACAATACATAGATTTTAATAGAGAAAAAAATACTATATAGCTCTCCATTGTGTGATATCTTCTGGTTTATCCAGAGTCTGATGAATCAATTCTTCCCCCAAATTCCATAATGCCATTAGTATTCTAGGCTTTAATTTTATGCATAGTTCACCTTTACTACAATGGCTTCCTATATCATTCAAGGTCATGACAGCAAACAGAGCACTGAAAGGTGTTACTGAAATAGAAGATACTAAAGGGACTAATGACAAAGGGTGGAGGGGAATAAAGGAACCAAGTAAGAGCAGCTGAAGCACTATAGGACTAGCAACAGAGGAGATTTTGACTGTGTCTCCAGTTCTGAAGGGTCAGAAGAGAGCACAGCTGCCCCAACCTGGAAGAGTGTCTGCAGCTGAGGTGCAAACTGTAAGGGTTTGGCACCAGGGCTGGGCACACAGCCACTGCCCACCTGTAGCCGTGAAGACAGGAGCCTGGGAATCACGACCCTGGACTCATTACACCTCTGTGGTCCTGCTATCCTGCAGTGCTCCCAATATATATATATATACACATACACACACACATATATATGGATTTGTACATAATCAATTACTCTCCTCCATCCAGAGTGCTATTTGCCTGAAATGTACACACTAATATGCGTGTAAGTCTACTTGAGGGACACGTAGAAAGGGCCAGATCCCTTGGGAAATATTGAAGAAACAAAACAACGAAAAATAAAAATACAATTAAGTAGCTATGGTGGAGGGTGGACATTCATTCACACTTGTTTCAATAATGGAGGAGGAATTTCCACTGCTCTCCTACAGGGAAAGATATGGGAAGGATCATTTGTGCCTCTCTCTTCCTGCCTCCCTACCCCTCCTCAGGGAAGGAGTGACATCTGATGGGTGAATGGTTCTCCAGAGCCTGTCCCTAACTTCTCCGCTCTCTTTGTTCCCATTTTCCTCTGTGAGAGAGTGTCTGTTCCTCGATGGGCTGAATTTATTCAACTCCCTCTGGCTCTTCAGGTTGCTATGTGGGAAGTGGGAGTGGGTTTGATTGGTAGTTGTGAATTAGTAAAATTAATTCATGGCACTAGATCAGGTCACAATTGTGACCAAGATTTAAATTGTGTTCCCCAACTCAGATTTACCAACATATTGATCTCTAGCTAACCGTCACATCATTTCAATTAGTTTGCAACTCAGAAGGATAAGAAAAGAATGATTTTTATGATTCCACCCTGAAAAGAAGTTCAGCAACCACTATATTAAAGAATGAATTAGCATGAGAAATTTCTCTTTCCTGATTTTGTATTTAACCCTGAGCATATGAGCGTTTCTGTAAAACCTTTAATTAGCCCCTTGGACTGAGCAGGCACATCATGGGAGTGAGATGATTCACCACGTAAACCTCAGGTGCTGGAGGGCAGAAAGACTGCCCAGGGACTGTGCAGAAACCGAGGACACAGCTGAGGACCGAATTTCACAGTTCTATCACGTGTCTGTAACACTCAGATCTGCTCCTGCTGTCTCTCCCTCTATTCAAAACAAAGAAAAACAAAACAAAACAAAACAAATTGTCTTCCCTTGCTCTCAAGATGAAATAGGAAATCTTTGACAGGATCAGCACTCCGGCCTTTTCCCCCACTCAGGATTCATCTTGTGCCACCATCTCCCTCACCGCCTATGTTCTCTATTCCTCAAACCCACACTCTCACAGGGCCTTTGTGTATATACGCTGTTAGCGCTGCTGGGAATGTTCTTTCCACCCTTATCGTAGTTAACTATTGCTCCTAGTTTCTTGTTCAGTTTAAACTTCCTTTCTATTGGGAATCTTTCATTGTTCGCTAGCTTAGGTCACTAATACTGTTATAAGTTCCCATAGTTCCAGCCTCTCTCTCTTCACTTATCCAGTTATGCTGTTTCACCTAACAATAGCATTATCTGAACTATTTCAATCCAGACCATCGTTTCGTGAAGTGTCATTTTGATCCCCTATTATCTACAATAGAATTTAGTAGAGTCTTAATCACTGTTAAATTAATAAATCAAAGATAAAAATCAAATTAATATAAAAGAGCCACCCACATGTGATACCATGTATAGCCATGCAGAAATATTTATAAAATAGATTTAGTCTTACACCATAGAATATTAGCATATTTTAAGGAAAAAACTCCATGTTGAAATTTAATTTTATATTAGCTTTTAGTAGTTTATGTTTCTCAAAAAAAGTTTATTTCAGAGACATAAAGTTTTTAAAAATTATCTCTGCTGTGGTATAATGACATTATTTATTCACTATTTCAATGATTATCCCATTTCAAAAATCTATGTAATCCATTTATATGATAGCACTACTAGGTATTACCTTAACTCTGAAGACACTCCAATTTTAAATTATAAATGATCACAAAATAAAGCTGCATATTCATCAGTCTTATATTAGCTTTGATTATAAAAGAAAATCATAAGATGCCAGGAAGCAGAATAACAGAAGCAGATTGCTTTGTGGGAAAAACAGCACTTGGGTTCTAATCCATTCCACAAATTTCTAGTTTGCCTGTGCAGGAGGGAACTTAAACAACCTGAACATCTGTGTAAATGATGAAAATGCTTCCTGCCCTGTCTTCTTCACTAGGGAAGGATTATACGAGATCTGACCAAAAAGTCCCTGGCCAAGTAATATGAAAAATAGAGACATTTATTGGAGAAGATACAACATACAAGAAACAGCTCTTTTTTGTAGCTCCTCAGAGGCCATTGGCGGCTTCAGGATGAACCTGAACATCTCCTTCCCAGCCACTGGCGGCCAGAAACTCATTGAAGTGAATAATAAATACAGGTTTTTATGAGAAGCGTATGGCCACAGAGGTTGCTGCTGACACTTTGGGTGGAGAATCAGTGGTGGGAATGACAAACAAGGTTTCCCCGTAAAGTAGGAGAGCCTGACCCGTGGCCAAGTCTGCCTGTTGCCGAGCAAGGGGAGCTCCTGCTGTCGACCCAGGAGGACTGGAGAACAAGAGCGCAAATCTGTTCAGGGTTGTGTTGTGGATGCCAAACTCAGCGTTCTCAACTTGGTCATTGTAAAAAAAAGGGGAGAAGGTATTCCTGGTCTCACTGATAAACTGCCACGTCGCCTGGGGCGTAAACCAGCCAGCAGAATCCGCAAACTTTCAACCTCTCTAAAGAAGAGGACATTCGCCAATGTTCTGTGAGGAAGCCCCTAATCAGAGAAGGTAAGAAATCCAGCACCAACACACTCAGTTATAGCCTCTCATTACTCCACGTGTCCTGCAACACAGAGGTCGGCACCTTGCTCTGAAGAGACAATGTAAATGTATTAAGGAAAATAAGGAAGCAGCTGCAGAAGATGCTAAACTTCTGGCTAAGAGAGTGAAAGAGGCTAGAAAAAAATTCCAGGAACACATGGCCAAGAGATGCAGGTTTTCCTCTCTGAGAACTTCCCCCTTTACGTCTGAGTTCATTTATAGTGACAGATGTAGCCCTCTGCTCATTGCAGCAATATTCATAATAACCAAGCCATGGGGGCAACCTAAGTGTCCTTTGATGATTGAACAAAGAAGGTGTGAGGTAGATAGATAAGAAGTGCTACTCTGCGCTTTTCTGTTTCACACTTTCCTTTCTCCCACAATGGCAGGTGTGCCTGGTTCTTTAGATGGCCTTGCGCTTGCATTTCTCAGCCTGGGCCTCCATATTATTCCAAGAGCTTAGCCTCTAACTTTGTGACCTGGTTTCTTCTTGAGGTACTTCACTTTTAATACTTGGTAAGCACTTTCCTTCCCTTTATGCTAATTCCCTACCCATACAGATACTGTAGAAAGAAATCGGAGATACAACCTAATATACTCCTGTGGACGCCACAAGAACTTCACCTAGGGTCACTCATCATGACCTCATTGTGGAATGCAGGCTCACTTTGCAGCCTGTTTAAATCAATCTGTAAAACCCTGTGGGACACCAAAAGATGATTTACTGAATTTAGATATAACTATGCTTTCTCAGCTGCTATAAATGGTGTCCCTTTACCAAAACAGCACTTAAGTGAGTTTTACATGATTTGCTTTCAAGAGACCCACAGCCTTCACAGTTCACATTGTTTTGTTTTGTTTTTAAGATTTTATTTATTATTTTTAGAGACAGGAAGAGAGAAAGAGAAACATCAATGTATGCTTGCCTTTCACCTGCCTCTAGCTACGGACCTGGCTGGAGACCTGGCTTGCAACCTGGTTATATGTCCTATGGGGAATTGAACCAGTGACCTTTGGATTCGAAGGCCCGCACCTTATCCACTGTGCCACCAGCCAGGGCCACACTGATTTTATCCTGCAGTTGCTGGCAACCCCTTTCCCTAGTCCCTAGCTTTGCAGAGATTAAAGAGAGATTTGCGAGTCCGTGGTTGCAGTGGCTGCACGGCCCCACACACTTTCATTACTGCCTTGTATTGCTCCCGGCAGGTTTTTAATGTATGTCTTTAACTGCACCTATGAATCAAAATTATTATCAGCCCCAGGATTTTATTCTTGTTTGTGTTCATGAATGATTTTGTCGCCCTTCTAAAGCCTAAAACAGGTGTCACATATCTCTAGGCACCCAGAGCGAGACACATCCCTGCAGCAGCTTTTAAAATTCCCCTAAGCCTGACATTTTTACGATTCTAAAGACCAGCAGGCCACGGCCAAAATAATGTATTTAGGGGTTTGCAGAGTCCACATAGCCCCCTTAGGCTGTTGTTCAAATGTAGGGAAATAAACAGGAATTTCTACTTCACGTAACCACCTGTGAGAAGCCACCCAGATGAAGGAATGAGAAGGATCTTACCCCCTCTATCCTGGTCTCTGTGGTCTTGGGCAGAAACACCATTTCTCTTGAGATCAGAACTCACACTTCATTTTCCTGCAGTTCCCTCCATACCAACTCTTCACTAGCTTTCAAAGCTCAATGTAGCCCTGATCTCATTTTGCCAATTATGAAATTACTAATCTACATTTCAGTTACTTTATGTTAGACTAGGTACCAAGCACTGGTTATGAGTTTTACATGCATTTTCTTGTTACATCCAGGAGAGAAAAAAATGAAATCATGGTTACAACACAGGTGTATTTTATATAAGGTCAAAAATACGTAAGGCTATATGTGACTGAAAAAAAAAGTATCTTGTCAATGCTAACAAGGCAATATGTATATATATATATGTGTGTGTATGTGGTCAGCCTAGTGATGAACACTGTGTTTGAGTTAAGCAAAGGATATGGTACATGATATCTGCCTGCTCTTTACTGCTTTTTGGGACTTTATGGGTAGATTACCTCTCTGATTACTCTTACAATCTCTGGTCCATTAACTGCTCTGAAGTAAAACCTGTATTTAATATAACAAATTTTGAAAATAGTGCGAGATACCATTTTAAACCTTTTAACTGTATTATACTATTTAATTTTCATATGCACCTTTTTTGTGTGATAATGTTCAGCTCCCAACCCCATTTTACCCAAAATGGTTCCAAAGCACAAAAAAGTTAACTAACTCATCCAAAATCAACTGAGAAGCAAGGAAGTGAAAAGAAGAGCTGAGAGAGAGAGGGAAAATGGATATGAACTTGGTTGAACCACAGAAAGAAAGAACCATGTAGGAATAAAGAAACAAAGATAGAAGGGAGCTAACAGTTTTGAAGTCAAGAGAGGTAGCTTCTTTTGTAGGTTCCAGCAAAAGAAATATGGAGAGATGCGAAAGAAGCAAGCAAAAACTGGTGTTGAGTTACATTTCATAAATCTAAATGTATGTATTCTGACAAGCTGACCCTATTGCTGCCTCAAGGATGGGTACTTTTGTGTTTAGAGAATAATTTCAGTATTAATAAATATAATACAATTATAGTACGCCACTACAGAGCTTGAGTTTACAGGGGTAAGATGAATATTTTCCATTAATTCCTCTATTTCTGTAGCTCGATCTGTATAAAATCTTTTAGAGATAATTCTTCAAGTCTTAATGCAGGTGTCTTCATAAGTGGACAAATACGCACCTAGATTCCCACTCATAGTCCCTTTGACCTGGTCTGGTCAAGGATCTGATTCAAGTGCTTTAAGAATTTATCTGGTCTTCACAACAACATTTTCATTTTACAAATGGGGACAAATATAACATGGTATGTTAATTAACCTAAAAATCATCAACTTAAAAGAAGTGACGCTACTGGGATTAAAAACCAAAATCTATTGCCAAAGCCACACAGCTGCCTTGTCATTAGACAGCAAAGGACTCAGAAGAGAGAAAGAATGGCTGGTGGTAGAAACAGTGCTATTATCTTGCTGCATCTTTCTGAGTATTTCTTGTAAGTTACTGTCACTTACTATCTAACAACAGTACTGCAAGTCATCTTTCTACTACACATGTGCTTTCAAACACTCTACTCAACTCCTCCTGTCTCTCAGTGATGGATTTCAGAAGATGGCTTTGCGCCATTCTTCTTTTATCATATCACTCACACTCTGTCTATTCCCAGGTAGAGTTAGAGGTAAAACACAAAAGATCCACACAGTATTTGGGACATAATTATAAATTGCTCACAATACTTACCTGGAATTCAAATCCAACTGGGCAACCTGTATTTTTATTTACTAAATCTGCCAACCCTATTACCAGGAGACATTAATTTAAGCACAATGTTCACATTCAATTATCCACACTTTTGCTCCCAGTACTCTAAACATGTTCAAACTTCCTTTTTGTAAGCCTCATCTCCATATTCAGACACAGATAGCTGAAGGGATTGGCTTTTTTCTTGTGATTCTGAAATTCGATTGCAGAAAACATTTTTAGCCCACACATTTTTTGTCACTTTTCCTTAGAGTGAAATAAACATACCCAACCTTTCCCTCTTTCCTCTAGCAATTCCCTACAGTAGCATAGAAAAGATAAACTTTTGAATGTTGGCTTTCAAAACTCTATAAAACATGGCTAAAAAGGAGTATTATGGATGATGGAAATGAGAATAGGTTGTTAGAGCTGGCTGGTTTCCTGGAGAAGGAAAGGGAGTAGGGAGGTTGGAAATGAAATTAATAGCCCTTGGAATGTTTTTAAAAAATAGATAAAAATACTAATAGCACCATAATAGAACTGAAAAATGTAAGTTATATCATACTCAAAATAAATGCAAAAGAGGCTAAGTAGCCCACTATGAAAATGTAGGTATCTATTTATGTCTGGAAACCTTAGAAAATGATCTGACCAAACAAAAACAAAAACACAAACAAACAAAAACAAACAAAAAAACCCTACTACTACTGTTACCTAAAGCTAACAGTATAGTACATAGGGTCTGAATGAACAAGCATGTAGGTTTTTTAGTGGTATGGCTTTTATAGCAGGTATTAATGGTATGTGAATTTTTAATTTTTTGAAAAATTATTTTACGATATTAGTTGAAAAGAAAGATAAGATTATTCTCATAATTCAATAAAGTGATAAAGGAGACTATCAAGAAAATAAGGTTAAGTGTGTAGTCTAATTGGTGTTAAAATGTCAATATTATAATTTCCCTATGCCAGCACCAAAGTCAAATTAATTAGTATTTGTTCTTATGAAGCAATAAATCAAGTAGAAGGCTGATTACAGAAAAATCAGCTGACTCTTATGAAACATTCTGGAATTAGTTTTCTAAAACTAAGATGCCTCCAGATAGATCAGAAAATGCTTGAAATAATTTGAATAACTTAAGGATTCAGAACATATTATATAACTTGTATAATCCTCCCAGTGCTTTTTACATGTGCTTTTGATATTTTAGCTGTTTATACTTTTTTTTTAAATAGTGAGAAGGTAGTAAGTGCTAGAACAAGTAAAACAATTTCTTACTAGTTTGCAGCAGTATCTGAAAGGACACACTGATGTTTCTCCTCCTCTCTTTCTCCCTCCCTTCCCCTCCCTTTAAAAATAAATAAGTAAAATCTTTAAATAAAATGAAAAGGAAATATGATTGGTCCCCTAAAGTTATTGACCGAAAGTTATAATGGACTCCAATATATAAAAACATCTAGACGATGTCCTTGTATTTGCCACATAAGAAATCCTTCTAATCTCTAGCATGTCATTGGTTCATATTACTAGAAATGGAAACCAAACCTTTGCAACAATTCTCAAGATATGCCAACCAGAAATGCAGTTCATTCCTGGCAAATGATTCTTCCTCCTACTTCAAAAGGAATTTGAAGTCATTGGATCTGAACTATAACTCTGCAAATACCAAACACATCTACATTTTATTCTATTTTTTTTCCTCCATTTTTCAAGATAAGGTATCAACTCTCGTTTTGATTAGTCAACCCATGTACAGTTTTTAACCCATTGTTTTCTATTTCTTCCAGGAACATGGCCATTGGCCATATCTAATTTCTTCAAGATCTTTCATCTATAAGCATGCTGCTTTCAGAAGAAATGGGCTTAAGTGTTTTTTTGTAAATCAATCCCTCTTGGCTTGGATCTACTTTCTTTTTTCTCTTTCCCAGTCATCCTATTTTATACTTAAAGAGCCCTCAAGTCTTGTTGCTTTTACTTCCTCACTTCACATCCACTCTCAGTTATCTGTCTTGCTTCACCTTCCATTTTTAACCCAGAGCCTTCCCTGGTGGAAATGTCCTGGCTAAAACCAACTGTCAATGAACACTGTGGCCAAATCCAGCTGCAATTTCTCATTCTTTATACTCTTCTGGCCTTTGAGATATGAAGTACATATTTGGCCTTATTGTCATTATCTGTTTCTGTGTCTCCTCTTTGATACTCCTTCTGGTCACTGCTAGACCATCTTCTCTGCATATCTTTAAATTGTAGCAGTCTAAAGAATTACGTCACAAGCCTTTTGCTTTTTTTTTCTTCAACTTAACAATTCTCATTAATTGTAGAGTGGGATTCTCCCATTTGTATCCATAGTCCAGACATCTCACAGGAGTCAAAACAGTACATGTATCTGCCAACTAGTCACTACCTGAGTACCTACATGCAGAATTATTCAGGGGCTTTTTATTCATTTTCATTGAGATGTTTATCCCTTGACTGATAAAAACTATTTTAACTTCTATATCCTTTGTTACCATCTAGTGAAGTGAATTTTTTCTCACATCCACAAAAATAATAAGTCTTGGGAATTTTCAGCTTTTCATGTAAATTTTATGATCAGTTTGACCAATGCAAAAACCAAAGTCTCAGTGGTAGATTGAGAATAAGTTTGAATGTGTAGATTAATTCAGGGAGACATCTTTATTTTAGTAGGTCTTTGAAAGTATGAGCATGATCAACCTCTCATTCTGTTTGTGTCTTTTTTGTCTTTCTTAGAGGTTTAGTATATTTTTTCATAAAAGTTCCATATAAGTTTTCTTAGTTTTATTTATAGGCAACTTGTTTTTGTCATTACTATAAATAATATCTGTTTAAAGTTAGATTTTCTCATTAGTTATTATTGGCATTTATGAAAGCTATAAATTTTTGACATTAGGTTTCCTTATTTGATTCCTCTTTTAAAATAAAATACCACTAACATTTTTTTTTATTAAGTATGATATGTATTATAAGTTTTGGAATACAACCTTCATGGAGCTAAGAGCATTCTTGATTCATTAAGATTTTTGTTCCTTTCTAAATCATAATCAGTTGTAGAACTTTTAAATGGTTTCTCATGTGTGCTAAAAAGTTAGTTCCCCTTTATTGTTTAAAGTAGATAATTTTATAGTAGACTTTTCTAATATTAAACCAGTCTTAATTGCTAAAGTAAATTCTACCTTGTCTCAATGTATTTAATTTAGAATACCCTCCTGGATTGATGTGCTAATATTTATTTAATATTTTTATATCTGTAGCCACATATGGCATGGCTTATGATTTTCTTTTCATAAAGCATAGTTTAAAATGTTATTTATTTATATAGAAGTCTCACAAATTAAAAACAAGTGCTTTCTTATTTTCTGAAATAGCTTGCATATTGTAGAGAATGACAACTTGAAGGTCTATCATAACTTGACCTTTAAAACCTCCTTGGCCTAGTGTTTAGCTTTGCATTGGAGGGTCACCTTTAATGTACTGATCCTGTTCATTTAGAGGCTAACAGTTGTTTCAGATATTCCATTATTTTCTTGAGTCAAATTGTTAAAGCTCCATAAACACTGTAATAAACTTATGCATAATAAAGCATTATGTGCTTTTATTTTTAATATTTTAATAATTTAATATTTTAAGTTGCTAACTTTTCTCCTTTGTTCTTGTTTAATCTTGCAAGAGGTTTTATGGTTTATTAGTCTTTTCAAAGAATGAGTTTTAGTTTTGATGCTCTTCTTTATTCTTTGTTTCATAAAATTTACCAGTGAAAACATTAAGGTCTAAGGATTTTTTTATAGAAAGGTTTTTTTTTTAATTAGAAATCCAATTTTTCATAGATACAGGCTATTCATATTTTCAATTTATTCTTTCTTTAGCTTTGATAAATTGTTCTTTTGAAATCACTTGTCACTGATAGATTAAAAATGTCCATAAAGTATTATCACTACCGTGCATATGGTGGAACCTGTATATTTAACCTGGGCTGCTTTTGCCATACGAACCCAACAGAACATGGCAGGACTGATGCCATACCAGCTCTAGAGACAACCTTTACCAGGGCTCTCAGCTTCCAATATTCACTCTTGGAAGCCAGAGGCCACATAAAGGAGCTACACCTGCCAATGGTGAGCTCAAAAGGACATGTAGTGAGGTACCAGCCTTTTTTTTGTGCTGTTTAATTCTCCAGAATGCAACATGAGTAAGGCCATCATCACTGGTTTAGTCCTCTCTGTCCTTCGATTACAGCCTCCTGAATGATTCCAAGTGAGACCAGCAGAACAACTACTTGGTCAAACCAGAGGTTCAAGAGGTGAGAAATTATTATTTTTGTGTTTTGCCATTGAATTTCAGAGATGTTATATCACAACAAATGACCAAAACAGAAATTGGTCTTGCTGGCGGAGTACAACTATAACAAAACCCTGAAACAAGTGCTGCTGGTACTGGGTCGGCACTGCAGGGCTCTAAGGGTTAGTGCACAGTGGCAGGACAGTGAAGGCATTCTGTTGCAGGAAGGAAAGGCAACCTATGATGTGCAGTGGTGTCAAATGTGGAAACAATGCCACCTACAATAGTAAAAATGAAAAATATATCTAATAAATTTGTGGATTTGGCTAAGGAGATCTTCCGGCAAAGTGCTGAAAACTTTGACTGGCCTCTCTCAGCTTGGAGAAAGACAGAGGAACTAAATAACGTGGTTCAGCAGAATCTAGAGGAAATGCTAATATTTCCAACTGAAGACTTACAAAAAAGAAAAAGGAAAAACAAAACAAAATGAAACAATCCTGTGTCTAATTTCTACTCTCTCCTAGTCAGATGTTTTAAAATAAGTAATAGTCTTAGGAGAAAATGTCAAATGCAGGCCCTGATAGAAAAACATAGGGTCAAGATGCTGATGGCCTTGTGTTGCTCAGCGTGGGACACCTGCACTCAGTTCTTAGTCTGCAGAACCCAGTCTCCTCTAGACCTTACAGGGATAGACCCTACATATGGGACAGCCCAGACCCCTAAGGGTTTGTGGTGAACACCAAAGCAGATGTCTAATTCTTCCCAATGCAGAGTTTATCTTCTGTTCTTTCCTACAAATCTCAGACACATCAGAAGTCCTGAATTCTGATCTCCACCTTTTCAGTAACACAGGTCACCCATCAGTGTGGGTGTTTCTTCCCTGAACTGTGGTCAAGTACTTGCATAAAGAGAGACTGGGTAAATTTGATGTCCACTTCATCTAGTTTTCCTACCTCAAGAATCTCAGCCTCTCTGCCTATTGGCCAAAGCCTGTGGACAATTTTGTTAAATATCTTGACCAGTTTTGTAGTTAATAGAATAGAAAGGGAAGTCTGATATCAGTTACACTGTCACAGTTGGAGACATCATATTTCGGTAAGAACATTTATAATTGGTTGGGAGAAAAGCCCCTCGGAACAATTTTGTATTTGTTTCCACTAGTGTCCTGGATGTGTCACCACCCTAGAAATAATTTTCATGTTGAGGAGTAATATTCACTACTTAAAACTTGTGTAAGTTCAGTGAGTAAACAGAGATTTGTTTTTATCGGAGTCTAGGCAAGATAGATAGATAGATAGATAGATAGATAGATAGATAGATAGATATCAACATGTCACCTGTGATGGCAAACTTCTTTTTTAATCTTTTATTATTTATTTATTTATTTTTAAAGATTTTATTTATTATTTTTCAGAGAGAGGGAAAGGAAGAGAGGCAGAGAGGGAGAGAAACAAAAACAATTTTATTTTCTAAATAATCCTTGTCTAATTTGCAGCCTTTTTGTTTTGGCTAATAAAACATTTGTGGCCCCAATACTTCAACTTCAGCAGAATCTACATTATTCCTTCTGTTTTGCTGGGGTACTAAAACCTACCAAAGTCCCTAGGGCTGAAAAATCTCCTCAATCCCTAACTTCCCCTTTCTTTTCCCCAGGTACCAGCAATATGTTCATCTGGGACATCTGACCTCTGAAAATGCAGGTGATAAATTTGTGTTGTTTTAAGCTACTAAATGTATGGTAATTAGTTACATGAGGAGTCATACAAAGTACCTCCTATGAAACAACTTTTTTTTTCCATCTCCCCCTTTCAGGGAATGAATTTATTTTAGAAAGACACTAAAATATTCATTGCATTACTATTCGAAATGCTGAAAGCTAGAAAACTGTGACCTACCAAGGGTAGAATGGATAAATTGTAGTAGAGTCACATAATAGGATATTATGTAGCAATTAGGATGAACCATCTATAAATACATGAAACAACATGGATCACATTGCAAACAATATTGGCAGATTGAAGTTCTATACAAAAGAGCATGGAGCCTACATGGATGTAAAGGAGGTGCATTTTGATGCTGTTGAGATCTGTTCCATAGGTTGAGTGGTTGTTATCTGAGGGTATTTAGTTTGTGGAAATCTATCACTTTTTTTACGTACATTTTTTGTATGTAAAATATCAAATACATACATATTTGATATTTCAATAAAAAGTCACATTTAATATGTGACCCAGACATTTCTTTTGATTGACAACAAGGAAGATTAAAATCTGCAGAAAATGTAAAATATTTTTAAAAATGGAAATGATTTAAAAAGTTGCTATGGGTAAATCCATCAGAAATATTAACCACGGTCTTTTTGAGGTCTTATTTAAAAATTGAAACATTCTCTCAAGGCCTGAGGGCCTAGCTAGAGGCCAAGGCTGTCCCTGGAGCTCTGTCATGGGGCCATGCATATTTAATTGGACAGTTAATTGAAATATGCAAAGAAAAAAAATTCCCAAAGCTGACATGATGGCAATATTTTCCTTTCTAATTATTTGTTCCCACATCCCTATTGAGAAGGAATTCTTAATAGAAGTTCCGCTTTTAGCTACAGTCACTCCTAGTTAGAGGCCTTTCAATTCCTACTGTTTTATACCACTTCTCCTTAATGGACACATTATGTCGCCTGCACAGCTGCTGTCGCCTAACAAATAGATGAGTGAGGATGAGAGGCAACCACAGTCCAGGCCACAGAGCCCAGGGTGGTGAGTAATGGACAAGGCTGCTCCTGTCCCTTTTTACTTTTACATAAAGAAAAGAAATCCCACTGTCAAGATCCAAAGTCCTGATCATTTGACCTGAATTCCCATTTCCTTAAGATCCAACTAGTTAGATGGGTATTGATATCCATGGGTAAACACATCTGTAACAGGAGGACAGGTACGTTATTAAATTGTCTTCCTAATTCCCTTACAGTTCTCCATTTCCTTTCAGTCAAATGTAATATATTGGGAGTTGCATATTGGGTAGAAAATGTTGCTTTAAGAAATTAAAGGGGTGCCCTGGCTGGTGTGGCTAGCAGAATGGCACCTGCCTGTGAACCCAAAAGTCGCTGGTTCAATTCCCCAGTCAGAGCACATAACCAGGTTGCAAGCCAGGTCTCCAGCCAGGTCCATAGCTGGAGGCAGGTGAAAGGCAACCATACATGGATGCTTCTCTCCCTTTCTTCCCCCCTCCATGCTCTTCTCTCTGAAAATAATGAATAAAATCTTTTAAAAGAAAAGAAAAGACATGAGAAGCCCTGGCTGGTGGCTTATTGAATAGGCACCAACCTGTGAACCCAAAGGTTGCTGGTTCAATTGCCAGCCAGGGCACATAACCAGGTTACAAGCCAGGTCTCCAGCCAGGTCTGTAGCTGGAGGCAGGTGAAAAGCAACCATACATTGATGTCTCTCTTCTGCTTTGCCTCTCTTCCTTCCCCTCTCTAAAAATAAAAATCTTTAAAAAAAAGAAAGAAAGAAAAGAAAAGAAACTAAAGGGGTAACAAAAAATGAGTTAGAAAGTCCTTGCTCTCAAAGAAGCCGATGCTCAGAGGAAAGTCAAGCCATGGCTCATGGACACAAATATATAACTGTGGTATCTTCCCAATTCATTTCAGGGTTTTAAGTTTATGGGAATATCTGGTACAGGAAATTTAAAAAAAGATTTGGAGTTGAAACACTAAAAATTCAGTAAATTCTGGATATGCACACACACATATATATATGTAGAATATACAGAATATATAAAATCAGTTTACTTACAGTCATATTATCATTATACATCATCTATATTGTAGTGTACATCACCTATATTGTATTGTACATCATGTATATTAAAGCAAGCTTACAATCCTACATGCTAAACTGTAATTCAGTTTGAGATAAATTTTTCACTTTGGAGTTTGACACTTAAAGTAGGCAATGTATAAACATTTTTAACATTCCTCTATATCTATATAGTGAAATAAAGCAGCTATGCCCAGCATTCTATTCTTCTGCCTTTACCACCCAATACGGTACTGTATTCTATTAAGCTTTAGGAATCTGCATTGCCCACAGTACACTTTTCTCAAGCAAACTACCTATCATAGCCTTTGTCCAAGGAGCCATTCTTGGCTAGTCCATTCACATGAGCCAACAAATCTCCTCAGTCACAGGTGATGGGACAAGAAAAGGGGTACC
Organism: Noctilio leporinus; assembly: GCA_004026585.1. Taxonomy (NCBI): domain Eukaryota; kingdom Metazoa; phylum Chordata; class Mammalia; order Chiroptera; family Noctilionidae; genus Noctilio; species Noctilio leporinus. The sequence continues at coordinate 397,806 of PVIW01000652.1, forward strand.
TGGACTACAGATAATCTATCCTAGAAACCTCTTAAGGGTTGTGTAAATTTAAGATGAAAAAAGCTAGAAACATTAAGGTGCCAGCCTGTGAACCCAAAGGTCGCTGGTTCGATTCCCCAGCCAGGGCACATAATCAGGTTGTCTCCAGTCATGGGCATAACTGGAGGCAGGTGAAAGGCAACCATACATTGATTGATGTCTTTCTCCCTCTCTGTCTCTCTCTCTTCCTCCCTCTCTAAAAATAATAAATTAAATATTTTAAAAAAGATAAAAACTATGAACAACAAATTCAAAACTATCAACAACAGAATTTAAAACAAACAAACAAACAAACAAAAAACTAGAAACAGAAGTTGAGAGCACATAGAGTAGAAAAGCAGCACTCTGAGACAAAGGAAGTCATGACAGGCTTGAATAAAAAGAGATTATTAATCAAAACTGTAAGTAAATTGAAATCAGCAGATATAAGGAGACTTAGGAGAGAGCAGTGGTAGATGCAAAACAGGGATAGGTTGTCACACGTTAGAAGCACTGCCCTTTTCTCAGACAGGGAAAATATATTTGCAAGTCATGTATCTGAAAGGGACTTGTGTCCAGACTATATAAAATGACTCAATAGTAAAGAGACAAATAACCTACTTAAAAATGAGTAAAGGATCTGAATAGACATTTCTCCAAAGAAAATATATGAATAACCCATAAGAATATGAAAAGATGCTCACCATTAGTTATTAAGAAAATGCAAATCAAAATGATAATGAAATATCACTTCACACCCAGTAGGGTGGCTTTAATAAAAAAGTCAATAACAAATGTCGACAAGGGTGTGGAAAAGTGAACACTCATTTATTGGAGTGGGAATGTAAAATGAATGATTCAGTCACTTTGAAAAAAAGTTTAGCATCTACTCAAATTACTAAATATAGACTTACCATATGACCCAGCATTTCATTCTTAAGTATACATTCAAGTGAAATGAAAGCCGCACAAAAACTTGTACATAAATGTTCACAGTAGCATTATTCACAATTGCCAAGTGTAAACAACCTCTTTCCCTTAATGATGAGTGCACAAATAAAATGTGATATACCCGTACATACACTGAAATGTTATTCTTCAATAAAAAGGAATGATGTACTAACCCGTGCTAAAACATAGGTGGGCCCTGAAAACATTATGCAAAGTGAAAGAAGCCTGTCACAAAAGACCACATATTGAATAAAACAATTTATATAAATTGCCCTGAATAGTAAATCTTTGGAGATGTAATAAAGATTAGTAATTACCCAGGGTTGGGAAGAGTGAGGAAGAGGAATGGCTGCTAGTAGGCGCAAGAATTATTTTAGGAATGATGAATTTCTTTTATAAAGATTTTATTTATTTACTTTTAGAGAGAGTGGAAGAGAGGAAGAGAAAAACATCAATATGTGAGGATACACCAACCAGTTGCCTCGACCTCAAATTAGGACCTGGTCCTCAGCCCAGGCATCCACCCTGACCAGAAACGGAACCAGTGACCTTGCCATTCACAGGCAGGGCTCAATCCACTGAGCCACACCAACCGCAGCAAAATGTTCTAAGCTTAGATGGTGGCAATGGCTGGACATAATTTAAATGGGTGAATTTTATAATGGGTGTATTATATCTCAACAAAGATTTTTTAAAAAACAGACCACTAGTGAAAGGGATCAATAAATTCATGTGTATGAGTAGAAAGTAGGTGAAGGTCAGAACTGAACTTGTATCTTTCTAAAGCCCAACTGTAGTACCCGTGAGTGCCCCAAATTTCTGTTTGACTCTGTGTATTTGCGAATGAAGGTAATTAAGCTCCCTAATATCAGGTATGCCTTTGTTATAAAACATCTTAAACTTTGTTACCCTAATGAGACCTTTTTCATAAAATCCTAACAGTTAATAACTTTCCCTGGAAATACCTCACTCCATAATAGCTTCCCTTCCTTTCATCTAAACTGATTGCAAGGATAGTCTTCAATACCTATATTGACAAACCATTTAAATAGATTTAGCTGTGGGCTCCCTAGCTACAGTGCCTGGGTTTCAATCTGGTTCCACCATTTACATTCTGTGTCATCTTGGTAAGTTATTTAATTGCCCTGTGTCTCAGTGTCTTCATCTACACTAGGAATAATAATGATACCTACAACGTAAAATTGGTGTGACACATAGTAAGCACTGACAAATATTAACCATTATTGTGACACTTAGAGCCAATAACTTCTAAACACATGGTTTTCACAATTAATAAAGTGAGTTAGGAAAAAAATTATGGACAGTGAAAAAGCCTTTTCAAAATTCCCACTACCAATGTCATTAAAACTTTCAGCTAAAGACTCTGTAATGGTCTTGGATAGTGCCTTCAGAAATTTTATTTTTTCACAAAGGAGATTCTTTGGCTAACTTTTGTCAGTTTTGTCTATTGCTTATCTACCAATCATCTATCCACCTAATCTATTATCCTCTACATGTAGCAGGATAGGACAAGAGAAGGTAATTACATGATTCTCTCCTGTGCCATGAGGAAATTATATATTCTTCAACTATCATCTGCAGGTTCCTATATAAAATGTACCATAAGCATGTCACACTACCACTTTGAATCTTGTAAATAAAGCTTCTACTTCCCTTTTCAAGTAGAAATGGCCATAGGATTATAGCAAAAGAGACTCAATAGAGCAGAAAGCAATTGTGAGGCTTATTTAGTTCATCCTTTCACATTTAAGTACCTAGGCCATCTCCCAAAATAAATCTATGCTTCTCTCCCAAACCTCTTGAGATGGAAATGTATTTTTCTTTGGCAACCTCTTCTAATTTCTTATAATCCATAGAGCAAAATAGCTCTTTCTAAAGAAAATTCAGAAGTAAAAGCTTGACCATACTTCTATTTCCTATCCTTCCCCTACATGACTATTTTTTTTTTCCATAGAAGCTGCCTGAGTTATATCATCACTTTGTGAGCTGTTCAAAGCCATTAATACTAGAAAATTCTGGTAGGAACAAAAATGTCTATGGGTAATTTTTTTCTTTATGGATTTGTTCTTTGAGATATGTTGAGCTTTTCACAGTTTTACTCATCCCCTCAAATTCTTAAATATTTATTTTAATTTTTATAATTTTGTGAACATATTTGTGCCATTTCATATCATAGGTGTAAAGTTCACAGAAAAACTCAATTTTTATATGTACTTCAGCTTTCCACAACTTATTCTGGGCATTAGCAAACCTGTCAGAAAAGAAACATAATGAATTACTGGTATTTGAAACCCTGAAAAAGCTACCCTGGTTGTAAGAGATAATACTTAATGGAAATCTTGTATGTTAAAATGCAAGCAAACAATTATTAAACAAAAATGGAAATAGTTATAATCAGGTAAGCAGGATAAAATTAGAAAATAGCTTGAATCAACTAGAAATGTACGGGAGATATGGGGTTAATAATTATTATTTATTCAATGTATATGAACTGAACACCTACTATGTTTAGGCCCTGAAGGTTCAGCACTGAATAAATCAAGAAAAGTGTTCATCTTCATGGGATTTCCCTTCCAGGCAGAGCAATTGATAACAACAAAATAATAAACAAAGTTATATAAGATATAATATCAGCCACTGTTAAGGGTTGCATAGGAAAAATAAAACAGGTTAAGGGGATAGTGAGGAGAGAGAGCACTTAAAATTGGGAAGTCAGGGAATGTTCTTGTGCTACCACTTTAGCAAAGGCCAGAATAAAGAGAAAGAGTGAAGCCCTGCAAACATCTGCAAAGAGAGGATTCTAACTCAGATACCTCAAAAGCAAAGAGCCTTGGGATTCCTGTCATTATGTTTACAATTCCCAAAGAGCAACAGCAACAATAAAAACAACAAAACAGTGTGACTAGAGCAAAGTATTTAAGGAAAACAGTGATGGAAAGTGAACGATGAGCCCTGGTTGGTGTGGCTCAGTGGACTGACTGCTGACATGTGAACCAAAGGGTTGCTGGTTCAATTCCCAGTCAGGGCACATGCCTGAGTTTCAGGTCAGGTCCTCAGTTGAGGGCGCACAATAGGCTAATACACATTGATGTTTCTCTCCCTCTTTCTCCTTCCCTTCCTCTCTTTCTAAAAATAAATCAAGTCTTTAAAAAATAAAATGAATGATGTGAATGACTTACATTAGGGAACCATATGGGTCACAATATATAGCAATATATAGGCCAAGAATTTAGGAAAGTTAGGAGCAGGTGATGGACATGGTATGCACTTTTTAAAGAGCATCACTCTGGTTGCTGTGAGATAAATAGTCTTCAATGAAGGCAAACTGGAAGCAGAAAGACCAGTTAGAAACTATCAAGTTAAAGCATGTAAAAGAAGTAAACTAGGGTCTTGGTGGTGGGAATTAGAAAAGTTAGTTTTGAGATCTACTCTGAAGAACTCTGCCTATGACAATTTGAAATTTCACCCTGATGTGTTCATTATTCTGCCATTGTGTCAATGGAAATTATATGGTAGTTTTTGTTTTACCTTTACACTTGGATAATCTTAATATTAGCACACTGTAGGCATAACAAGTAAGTTGAAAATTTGCTTCTTTACCTCTTTCAAACATGAATTTGTATATTAAGATCTAGTTAGGTAAGGGAATGGGGTTGTTTTATTTTTTAAAGAAAACAGGTTATACAAACCATGACTATGTCTCTGGCTTCTTTCAAAGAGAATAAATAGAGCATCATGTAACCATGACTTCAAATCAGCATTAATGAAGTTATTTCTGTGTGAATACACTGATATTTTGGGTCCTAAAAATGGTTATTTCTTAAATGTTTGTTGTTGCTTTTTAAAACAAAGATATAAAAACTGCATTCTTACTGTTTACAGATAGTAACAAAATACACAATTTATTATTTTACTTTACATTATGTAAAAAAGAACAGAGAATAGTACATATAAATAGAAGGACAGAAAAAAGAAAAAGGAAAAAGAACAGAAAGGAAGGAAAGGTAATACCCAGTTTAGAGAAAATGGTTTAAAAATATTAAAAAGTGCTATGAAGATTACTAATGTCTTAAAATGCATCCTGATCAATAAGCTTTGAAGGAAATGGCACAAGAAGTTGAATCTCCCACCAAGGCAAATAGAATCATTTGCCCATCAACATGCTTGTTCAAAATACCCCAGTGTAGCTCTACTCATTTCTGTAGCTTTCCAAAAAAGTTTCTGTGTCCCTGATGATATGACATCAATTGTCATTCCTTTTCTTCACAGGGAAGAGTCTCCAATCACTCTTACTGTTTCTAAGTGACGGATATGAGTGTGCCCAAAGACTTCATAATTCAGTGTTACTAACTTACCTCCTTTGGCCTACATGTTCTTATCTGTGAAATTAGGATAATTCACTTTCTACATCAGAGTGTAATGATAATGAAGATAAAATGAATGAAAGGGGAAGGTGCTTTAAATGGTATCTAGAACAAAATACTCAATAAACATTAGTTTTAAGTTTTTTATTCATAAATGTAGCAGTTTAAATTTCATTTTGTTTTAACCAGCTAAAGTACTGATTTGCCATTATTTCTTAAGGAAAAAGTATCTTGTTGTATACATTTTAATGAGGAAGTTTCTCTGATAGCTTGAATTTCCTTCTTCTTAACATCAACTATTCATGGCCAGTTTCACAACTTTGTACCAATGTAAATAACACATCTTACCTTCTTGATATATGCTTTTCAAATATTTGTAGAATATTATTGTGCAAAATAAGTAAAATATTAATTATTAAAATTACAGCTAGCCCTAAAATAATGAAGAGTTACTCCTTTCCACTCTCAAATTCAAAACTGAAACTTACTCAAAGCTTTCTTGAGAACTTGAATCAGAGTTCAGTACTTTGTCCCTTTATTACTTAATCAATATAGAGAACTTTTATAAATCAATGTCAAATATTCATATTTCCTTCACATTAGGGCACTTGCCAAGCCCCATCAGGGCATCCGTTTTAAATTATAAGTCTTAAAAGCAGTATTAGGTCTTTATTGGAAATTTTCACATACTTATGTCCTACTTATAATTAACAAATGATTTGGTAAAATGTTATTCCAAAAATATATAAGTTGCATATTCCAGATCAGGAGAAACTTCTGGAAGCACAGTTTATAGAAAACCATTATTTTCAATAATAACTTTGTTTTATAAGGAATGCATTTATATTTACATTAATGTTATTTTGTTCCAGATGATTTCCATGTCAAGATGATTAGAATTTTATCTTCAAATCTGTGCTCCCTTTAAGTAAGAAGAGCTTCTCTTTAAACATGTTTATTCTCAAAATATCACTTTCTCCCCAGTATTCCTTCTCTGACATTTCTTTCATTTCTATTTTTGCTTTCATACTTTAAGAATGTAAGGATAATTAACATCCCTGTTGATTCTACGTACTATAACTAAAGTGTTAGGAAGGATAATGATGACTGTACACTATCTACCCTCTCTACATAACACAGAAATGTACAAACTTAGGAGCCAAATTGAAGCTAAAATCCATAAAGAATAATAGCAACTTATACAAATGTTTACACAGGTTATTAATTAAAATCTTACTTTATTATAACTACCATTGCTGGTCAGAAGAAATAATGCATTTCATTTCAAAATCCTCCCATTTGGAGTTCATCTTTAATCATATTTACATAAAGTTGCAATCTTCTAGAACTAGTCAATGTAATGAATAGTAATTGACCATGATAGGGATATGCTGAGTACACAAGGTAATTAACTTGATAATAATTGTTTCATTTTGGGAGCGAGATAAGCATAATGCTTAAGAATCTAGAGATCTGGATTCTGAATTCTAATATTCAAATTCCAATGCCATATTTCACTGAATATGTGACCCTGTTAATTTCTGTATCATATAAAGATATGAATATCTACACCTCATGGTGTTTTTGTCAGTATGAAATGAGAAGGTACACATTAATTGCCTATAAATAGTAATGGTCCAACAATAATAGCTACAGTATTATTAATATGAATATACTATAAGTTTAGCAGTCAATATCTGTCAAATATTGAACATTTCATATGGTTTAATCTGGTAAATGTATGCACAGAGTGAAACTCCAGAATCTTACACACACACACACACACACACACACACACACACACACAAGTTAGCAACTGGAATAATTTTCCCCACAGACTTTTTTAGGCAAATGATAAACACATTGATCAAACTTTAAAAAACAGTAAAGCTACTTATAAGATATAATATTGAGTCAGAATAAAATTTTCCTATCTTTCATACTCAGTCTAAAGTAATATACAATGACAGTTAAAAAATAAGGCATTTTATACTTAAAAACTGTAAATCATCAAGTGTTTAAAATATGTGCAGAGAGATGTATTCTCATGTACTTACGTTCTTTGAAAAGTGATAATCTATGTAGGATAATATTTTTGATAGTCAGTATATGAAATGATCAGTTTAAGAATTTTTTTTTAATCTTTACCTGAGGGCAAATTTTTGTTTCTTTTAGAGAGAGAGGAAGGGAGAAAGGAATGGAAAAAGAGAAACATCAATGTGCAAGAGAAGCATCAATTGGTTGCCTCCCACAAGTGTCAGGACTGGGGTCCAAACTGCAGCCTAGGTATGTTCTCTGACTGGGAACTAAATCCACAACCCTTCAGTTATAGGACTGTAGTCCAACCAACTGAGCCACACCAGCCAGGGCTGTTTAAGAATTCTTAAAGAATTTGTGTTACCAAAAGCTCACATGCATTTGTGGAGTATGTGCATATGAATATGTCTTAATAGAAACATAGGTTACAGCAGTGTGCATTTTAAGTCATACATGAACTAAACGGGTCTATTTTCATGTTAATCATGCACCAGTGTCTGGCACTGGGCTGGGTACCTGGTGAGTGGGATAGGCTGAGTCTCTACTCTCAAGTAGGCACAGATCTTTGGAACTCCTGAAATCTCTATTACTGCAAAGCCACAGAGAACTGATAATTTTTCAACTATAAAACCTCAAATTCCTTTTCTTACTGTTAATATTCAGGAGGGTCAGGTTTGCTAAGAGTTCTGAAAACACAAAGGGTGCATGGTTCTCATGTAGAAGATTATCTCTTATTTATGAGTCACATCATATGTTAAGAACTACAAAATTTCTTAAATGACTTGAAGAGTTAGACAGCTTACAACAAAAATGGAAGATAGATGAATACTAGGTAAATCACAGATCTGCTTAAAGAATTCTAAGCCCTGGCTGGTGGCACAGTGGATAAGGCACCAACCAGCCTGCAAACCTGAAGATCACTGGTTTGATTCCCCAGCCAGGGCACATGATGAGGTTGCAAGCCAGGTCTCTAGCCAGGTCTCCGGCCAGGTCTGTAGCTGGAGGTAGGTAAAAGGCAACCAACCATACATTGATGTCTCTCTCCCTCTCTGCCTTTCTCCCTTCCCTTCTCTCTAACAATAAAAAATAAATAAATAAAATAAAATCTTAAAAAAAATTCTGAATGTCATACAATTCCTTTCTTTAGTAGCTTTTCCTTAAAAAGAAATGTTTCCCAATTAAAAAAAAATCAAATGCTTATAAATATTCAGAAAGTAACACTGTTTCCCAGTCACTTATGTAATTCCTCATTTTCTCTAGGCTGAGATTATTATACAGGTAAGAAACATGTACATTGAAAGGGTGCTGACTGCCCATTTGGACTTAAAAGCTTAGTCTCCCAGCAACAAAGTACAGTGAAAGGAAAGCATGTGTGTGCTTTACTCCTATGTAGTCTACCACACTTCTACTCAAACATTTTCTATGACAAAACAAATAAGACATTTTCGATACTGGCATCATAAAATCTTAATGAATTTTTCATGGGTGAAAGCATGTAAAGATTTGAAATGAGAATTAGAAATATTATAATATGTTGAACATTTCTTTTATTCCAATCATTGAACCATGTTGGGATAAAATGAATATTTTAGGAAACAGAATTCACCTTTTCTGAGTAAACTGAATTGACAGGATACTTCATATATGGTCATTTCTTAATGTTTGCCACTGATAAATAATTACTTGGGCAAATATACATTTTAAGAAATAGCCTGATTAGCCCTGGCTGGTAGCACAGTGGTTAAGGCGCCGGCCTGTGAACCCAAAGATCGCAGGTTCAATTCCCCAGCCAGGGCACATAACCAGGTTGCAAACCAGGTCTCCAGTCAGGTCTGTGGCTGGAGGCAGGTGAAACGCAACCATACATTGATGTCTCTCTCCCTCTCTGCCTCTCTCCTTTCCCTTCTTTCTAAAAATAATGAAATACAATCTTTAAAAAAAAAAAAAACGAAATAGCCTGATTAAAAGAAAAAAATACATGTGACTGGATAGCCTAACATTTTCAGTTAAGCCAAATAATCTAGATGTTTGCAAAATGATAAAAATGATCAATCATGATCCAAAAATAGAGTTTCAGGGGGGCAAAAACCAGAATTATCTTCTGAAACAGGGGACCCTTGTAGTACAGGTTCCCCCAGCTAGGTAAATGTTCTAGAAACCCACCTGTATCAGAATGCCTGCTGGCATTGTTGTGAGAGGCTGCATTCAACCTTAGCGAATTTTTTTGAAGACTCTTACAATGAGTTTGCCCATTTCATGATGGGCATTTCACAAGTGCATCTGCCCACACCACTCTGTACAGGTTTTTGACCAAAAACAGCATGACCTCTGTGTTCCGCCCACCCTATTGACCCGGTCTTGCCCCTAAACAACTCCCTGGAATGAAAAATGTCCCCAAAGGAAAAGATTTTGCCAATGTGAATGAGGTGAAACAAAAAACAGCAGAGGCAGTAAAAGCATCAGAATTGATGAGTTCAAACACTGTTTTGAACAGTGGGAAAAAAACATCTCTATAGGTGTATTGATTGCATCAAATGGACAGGACTTTGCAGGTGCCTGAAGTTTGAACATGTAAGACTAAATATACAATTTTTATGAATAAATTCCATTTTGAGGATCTCCCTCCTATAATTATGTCAAGATGAGGAGATAGATGTTTTGTTGAATTCTCTTAATTAAGTCTATTTATTTACTCGGTATTTTGGAGCTAATATTTCTTTGTAACATTATATAAGTTTAAAGTGTAAAATATTATAACGCAACATACTTATATACCATATCATGCTCACCACCAAAAGTCTAGTTTCTATCTGTCATCACAGAATTGATCCTTTTACCCATCTGTCTTCCCGCCTCTCCCTTTCTCTTTTGGTAACCACCAATTTGTTATCTTCTTCTATGCATTTGTTTTGTTTTGTTTTATTTCTATCTATATTCCATATACAAATAAAAACATATAATATTTATCTTTCTCAGTCTCTCCTATTTCACATAGCATAATACCCTCAAGATCCATCCACATCATAAGTGGCAAGATTTCATCTATTTTTATGGCTAAGTAGTATTCTGCTATTTGAATATATATCTTATACCTTCTTTATACATTCATGCATTGCATGGGCACTTAGGTTGTTTCTATATCTTGGATATTATAAATAATCCTACAATGAACACAGGGGTGCATATATCTTTTCAACTTAATGTTTTTGTATTGTTCAGATAAATACCCAGAGGAGGAAGAGCTGGATCATATGAGAGTTCCATTCTTAATTTGTTATGAAATATCCATATTATTTCTAGTTATGTTTATTAAAAACCATACTGACATCTAAGGAAAAAAAAATAGATAATTGCCATCTAAAACCTTTTCTTTATAGAAGTCTTTTGCTATTTGAAATAATTTACATAAGTGAAAACAGAAAAAGAAAGCTTTCTTCAGCTTACTTTTCAAACTTGGAAAAAGATTATAAAACCCTACTAAATCTACCTTCCAGTTTCAAAATTCCTTCTTCAAAGTTTACTTCAGAGATTAATAAAATTTAAAGTTTGGCCAAAATTTAGACACAGTGACAAAGATTTTATAATACTAGTTTTAGACAGAGATATCTCATAGATGTAATAAATTATTTAAAATACTTTAGTCCCTCTTGGCAGTAATTTAGAGAAAATTTACGTTCTACCCCCAGGAAAATCTAGGAATGTAGTATCATTTTGTTGGATGATATCAGGTGCTTTTCAGAGACATCTTATTTTTTTCTCTTTTCCCCCCAAAGGCATTCTATTAATTTAATATTTTTAATTTTTAATACCCATAATCATTATCTAAAGTCTTTTGGTTTTCCTTGAACCAGTAAATTATAAAGCTCCATGTCAGACAAAATGCTCATTTATGTTGGCTCTTGTAAGATAATCTTCTGACCCCTTATAGTTTTACCATGTTACATTGTCAGGTTGGATTGGCTCTAAGGATCTGAACTTTACTATACTACATTGACATGTATATAATCCTTCCTTGGCCCATGTATACAAAGTTGTAAAGTCATTTTTATTGCCCAGAATCGCTTTTAGAAAATGAAGTGATTTACTAAGGAAATATGTCTTGATGAGAGCTCGGAATAAAAGTTAATACTAGATGGCCTTGCTCAAACCATAAAACCTCTATGTACGAGACAGAATAAAGACTTTACAGTACTCTTTAAACAATACATGAGGAAAGATGGGACATATATCCTAAAAAAGGTACATGGGAGTGAGACAGTGAGCACCTGAAAATGTAAGACTAGGTAACCTTAAACTCCAAGTGCTAAGTGGCTGGAGCGATAGGAATATAAGAGATGTGAATAAAAGTAAATTATCTCTGTAATGCTTTTCCCTTTTCTTTCTTTCTCATGGTATGCCCCTCTCCCTTTCCCATTCCCCTGTTATTCTCTTCCCTTCCATTCTTCCCTTTTATTTTTTATGTAAAAATTTTAAAAGAGATGAGGTAAAGCACCCACAATCAGGAGATAGGCATGATAACAGAAGAGATCAAGAGTCTTTGGTAATATCCAAAGTTCTAGGAGGTCTTAAGTTATCCAAAAACTGTACAAATGAGGGTGCAAGCTTATTTCAGGTTTCTGTGTGTAAACTAGAAAAGCTGAAATATAGTTTAACTAAAGCCAAGAACCTACTGAAATATAAGTATGGTCTTAAAACAAAAGCAACTACCTCTTTATAGTGTTCTTTACCAGCTTTCTATTTCTTGATGTCATAGTGGAGAAAGCTTGTTTTCAGTGTTAGGAGCTGCTGTACTCCGCATGTCATTGTGAGGAGTAGGTTTATTGACAAGGTTTCTTTCATTCATTCATTCATTCATTCAACAAAAGTTTACTAACAATCATATAACAACTGTCCATGCCAGGGGGGATTAGACATCTGTTTTTTTCTCCTTAAAAATAATTAATGAGGCCCTGGCTGGTAGCACAGTGGATAAGGAACCAGCCTGCAAACACAAAGGTCACTGGTTTGATTCCCAGCCAGGGCACATAAACCAGGTTGCAAGCCCGGTCTCCAGCCAGGTCCCCAGCTGATGGCAGGTGAAAGGCAACCATACATAGATGTCTCTCTCTCTCTCTGACTTTCTCCCTTCCCCTCTCTCTCAAAAAAATAAATAAAATCTTTTTAAAAACTTAACTAATAATTAGTAATAGTTTTTGTGATCAACTTGTGCCTAAATCTTTCACTCCTACCTTAATCCAGGCCTGATAAAGGTCTGGGGAATTTTCCATTACTTTGGACAAGACTTGATGAAACCTTTATCATTCCCAGCATAGGGAATTTCTAGTGGAGAGCAACTGCTAGGGGAACAAATTTCTCTTATCTTCCTGAGGAACTAAGAAATTTTGAAGACCATGCTAAGCCCAAAGCACACAGATATGAGGACTCTATTAACTAAAGAGTGCCAATAACTTATCTTATCCAATGTAATGGTATAAGACAGCCCTAGAAGTTCCTCTTAAAACAGGCAGAAGATACTGGGCCATACAACCAGCACTGCCAGTCTTGGGGCATCTTTTCCCTGGGGAGATTATCTCAGATTTTAAAGCTATCAGGGTTATCTTCTCCTCTCCCCAAACACTCAACTTTTTCATTCCTGCCAAAAATAGCGTCCTCTCCTCAGATTTAGGGCCATCCAGATACTCCAACTTCATTGACATCAATGAGTAATCTTACAATTAAGGATCAAGAAAATAAATGGGATGCTCCAGAGTGAGGAAGGAGTCCAAGCTTCTACTTTGTACCCTTCCTCACAGAGACATGGGGCTAGAGAGCCTACCCCAAAGAATAAACTGTGGAAGGAGACAGGTACATTTTCTACCATACAACTCTCCTCCTGGCTGGCCAGTATGACACTGATGGTCTCTCTTTGCACACTCTAGAAGTTTCTCTATGCTACATGCACTCCTTCCATTATAATTCCATGGCACCTGCCAAATCTAGATGGAATTCTCACTCTCTACTACTGAGATGGTGCCCGTGGCTTTCTTCTTAGCTTCCTTTGGTTCATGGCCATTATTTCAGTAGAAGTTTAATCTGAGAGAAAAAAGATATACAGTTGCAGTGTTTCACTAGGAGTAATGTGAAAAGTGAGATGGTATTTCTAGAAGTAGCTTAGAGTATGAATATTTTTTGATCTGTCCAAAAAAAAACTGTCATTATTACAAGAATGATAGAATTTTAGAGCTATGGGGTTCCAAATTGCCTAATCCAATTGTATTGCTTTAAAAAAGAGACTAAGCAAAGTTAAATAAATTTCCTTAAGTGGCACAGTCTAATCAGGACCAGTAAGGATTCATACAAGGAGGCAGGCAATTCCATGTTATGTCCACTATATAACACGCCCCATCCCCTTTAAAATTCTGCTAACCCCCATCAATTTGTAAAATTGTTTCTAAGTATCTGCACTCAAATTCACCAACCCTGATCTTTTTCCTATTTCTGATATTCAGCACTTACTGATTCAACAGAGTTTAATTTATGGGTCATTTTTTTCCCACATAGAATGCAATACGATAGTCTTCATTTTATAAAGTGTACATATTTTCTATTCAGATTTCTATTCTTCTCTGTCTCTTCCACAGATTAAAAGATAAATGGCTCAAGTTTCAGGCATATCTGAGTCTAGCGGCTTCTCCTGGACACTGCTCTAAACAAACTGAAGCCTACACTTGTTAAGTACTGGGTTTTGACTGATTAGAGTTTTCCGTGCGCTTTCCCCTGTCTGAGGACATTGAGACAGAGTCACCAATTTGCACCTGTGGTGATTTACTGTTCCTGCCCCAATGGTAATGATGGAAAATGCTTTTCCACAATCATTCAATTAGCCCAGAATCCTAGTAGAAATTAGTCTTAAAAATGTTCCAGCGGAGAAAAGATTGAGAGCTACTATAAAGAACCTTGCACCATGACTGGACAACTTTACTAGCACAGCATTGGTGTTAAACACTATCAATAATGGGAGAAATCCTTTACAATAAAAATCAGACACAGATATCCTTAGCTTTTGGGGGCATGCACTCCCCATCTGTATAATAAAGAGGCTGTTCTAGTGCATTTGGAATATCCATCCCCAGAGCATGTCCTTAAAGAGAAAGTCCCTGAGGATAAATAGCATGCTGAGGAATGTCCTAAAATTAATGAGAAGTAATGAAAAAATAAAGCAATGAATAAATCTTATTTGCCTAACTATATATAGCTCAAAATAACATAGCTTAATTCTTCTCAGTTCCCATGCACCCAGGAAAGAACCTAATTGCATAACAATATCAAGCATACTAGAAGTTCTTCTGCATCTCATATAGCAAATACAGCCTCATCTGCAATGGTTGAGAAATTATGATAAGCACTCAGGATGGTGTGCTATTACAAATAAGCAAGGGTTAACTATTTAAATAATCAAAGTACAATAATCTACTAAATACTGAAACTGCAGTAAATGAAATAGTTATGTTTTAGAAGTGAGCTTGGTAAATTATGGATCTTTGGAATTTCCAACTGACTGTATATGTGAAGGTAACAAAAAGAAAATAAGAATTTCAAGCAAATAGAAAAGCATTTGTTTTTTACCTGGCAGTCAAAATACATTGAGTTCTTTATAAAAAGGTCTTTTGCCTTTATATTCTTTAGTTTTCTCTTTAGTAAAATGAATAATTAGAGACAGCTATTGGCTATTACAGAAATCAAAATGGTGAGGTATCTGTCAATTACATCTCAGACATAAATGTGCAAAAATACAAAAAACTTTTCAGTACAGATTCATCATACTTCAGTTTAAATTTTTAAAAATCTGAAAGCCAATCATGATAAATTCAAATATAATAATGCACAAGCCATGTGTTTAAAATGAGGTGAAAATTATTTTTATCACAGCACGTTAAAGTCATTTTTAAAAAATTATATGATCACTGATTAACAGAAAACCTAAGAACTCAAAGTAATTCGTAATAATTGCTCTCCTTAAACAAATTGTATAAACTTAAAAAAAATCTATGGAAATCAAGGTAAAAATGTATTTCTGATTAAACTAAAGTTCACATATATACCAAGAGACAAAGCTATTTTAAAATCTCTATTAAAGAAAATACCTGGCTGGTAGCACAGTAGATAAAGCTCTGGCCTGCAAACCCAAAAGTTGCTGGTTCAATTCCCAACCAGGGAACATAACCAGGTTTCAAGCCAGGTCTCCAGCCAGGTCTGTGGCTGGAGGCAGGGGAAAGGCAACCATACATTGATGTCTCTCTCTCCCTCTCTGCCTCTCTCCCTTCCTCTCTATCTAAAAAAAATAATAAATAAAACCTTTTTTTTTTTTTTTTTTTAAGAAAGAAAGAAAGAAGGAAAATAGGGATTATTCTCTATTTCTATTAAGGCACTAAAGCCAAATGGTTAAAATCAAATATTCCAGTGTACTTATTAGATTTCTTAATTTCAAGAGTAAAAGATATTTTTAGTGTGAGAGTATGTTATAGAACCTATTATGGATAGCAATGTTTTCCACCAGTGTATAATTTTAACACCCACATTTTATTATTTAAAGCATTTGACATTTCTTCTTTAAACAGCGATGAATGAATATCACAATACTTCCAATTTTCCATTTAAATATCTTATCATAGAAATAATTAGAAAATTATAATTTAGTTACATAATGAACTAAAGTTTACAAAATATTTTCTATGAATTCTCATTTAAGCCTCCCATTTTAGAAATGACAAAATTATAACTTTCTATAAGCAAATGACTTTGTTTTATATTTTTCTGAGAAAAACCTGAAAAAATATACATGAATTTCCATACAATTCTACATCTACCCACTTAGGAGTAGCTGCACCCACTGTTTCTGCCTTCCTGTAAATGCGCCAGTCAGGTCCTGTTTAAAACTATTCTCGCAACTTGTATAATAAATCCTATTCCCTCTCACGGCTCACACATACCTTGCAAATGCATTTGTTATCTTTCTTCTATATCATCTCTTTGCTTTCTATATACCATTTCCATCAGCAGAAAAATAATACAACCATGATGTAACTTCTTCCATCTATTAAAAACAAACGAACAACATGTGACTCTATTCCCAACGCTAGTCCTAACCCACATCATTCCTTTACCTATGCAGGGAAAGTCCTTAAAAGGGACAATTATATTATATTTGCTGCCTCCGATTCTGTTCCTCCTATTCTCTCCAAACTCATTCAACCTTGAATCTCCATCTTCCTACCAAAGCTGCTCTTGTCTTATCAAGAACCTACTTGTTATCAAATCCAATGGTCAATTCTCAGTCCTCATTTTACTTGACCAGTTTGCTGCATTTAACATGGATAAACCCTCCTATTTCTTGTTACAGGTGCTTTACTAGACTTTTCTTAAATACCACAGCATCCTGGTTTTCCTCTTACCTCATTGGTCACTCCTTCTCAGACACCTTTACAGACTTACTCTCTTTTTCCAAAACAGTTAATGTTCTGGTGCTCTCTAACTCTGTTCTTGGCCTTTTCCCTTTTCATCCACATTTATTCCATTAGTAAGCATAGGAGGTCTTAGGACTTTAATGGCCAAGTACATTCCAACAACACACAGAACTTCACCTCAGCCCACCCTTCTCAGCTCCAGGCTCATATATTCCACTTTTAGTCACCTCAGCTGCAACACCCCAAAAAGTAAATTCCTGATCTTCTCTTCCAAATATACCCCAAACTTAGCCTCTCCCATTTTAATCAATGGCAACTCTATCCTTCCAGTTGCTCGGGCCAAAAATCTTGGACTCATCCTTAAATCCTCTTTTTATCACAATACATCTTCCAGGAATTGCTATTGGTTCTACCTTCAACACGCATTCATGACTGACTACTTATCATCTTCAACTCTGTTTCTCACCTAAATTATAATAATACAATTGTTCTTAATTGATAAAAAGTCCCAGGTGACTTGATGTGAGTGAAAAGACAAAGTGAAATCAGAGAGAGGCAAGAGGCAGATAGATATCTGGAGAGCTTTTGAGGTACAGGTACAAGATACTTGGGTAACTTTTATACTACTATGATGTAGAACTAATAGAGTATTTCAAGTAAAAAAGTGATATGATCTGACCTGTGTTTTGAGAAAGATATCTTTGCTACTGAAGCAAAGATTAAAGAAGAGGTATTAAATAGGAGGCATTGGTATAGACCAGGGAGAGATGGGGTAACAGTGGATACAGAAAAAAGAGGGCAGGCTCAGGTCTGGGGTACAGACTTCAGGACTTGTTGATGGATATAATGTAACCACTTGGTTTAAGTTTAAATAACCTCATAGATGGTAACATTATTTTCACTAAGTTAAGTAATATTCATTTACTATAGTTTTGTGGCATGTTCAGACACGTAACCCAAAGGCTATTCTTATTTAAATGGTCTATAGATTTAAACCACAAAACTTGCATAAGTCCAATAAAAACTGAATTTTAAAAAATTATTTCATATACCTAATAATACTTCTTTGCTTTCAAATTAATTTTACAATGTCTCAATCAAATTGATAAACTACTTTCCACAAGCTTAGTGAAAAGTGTCTATAATGTTTTATAGTTTTCAAATATTTTGCTAGCTTATGTGCTAAAAATTCAAAGGACAGGAAAGTCACCTATCCAGGGACTCAAGCACTTTTTAAACTGACCCACTTTTTAAACTTATTTAATCATTATAGTATTGGCCATTATATTGAGCCACAATCTATCTCTTGGAATATTTATCTAGTAGTCCTGATTCTGCCATCAGTGGTAAATAAATAGTATCTAATCTAGAAAGAACAATATATATCACTTTTGACACTACTTTTAATTCTTTTGCTCAGAGCAGGCATTGCTAATTGACCACTGCACCCAATCTTGCTGAGTCAGCAGTGACCTCAGAATCCTTCTCAACACAGTATTCTTGGCAGCCACTATGAATCAACAGAAGATAAACTTAATCCCTCTGACTCAAGAAAAATTTATTGGGTGCTTATTATGTTTCTGAATTCAAGGAATTCACTGTATAGACTTGTTTGTGATGATTATAAAACAACCTCATAAATCAGTTGAAACAATCAGTTGAAATCAGTTGAAATGCTTTGGAATTAAAAATATATACTTAAAAATACAATTAAAAACTTGTTTGGGAAAGACTGGAATTTATCAGATGACTATAAAAACTTACAAATATTATATAAAAGAAGTCACAGAATACTACAAAAGCACAGAAAAGGCCCTTGCTGGTGTGGCTCAGTGGAATGAGTGCCAACCTGTGAACCAAAAGGTTCCAGTTTGATTCCCAGTCAGGGCACATGTCTGGGTTTCAGGCCAAGTCCTTAGTTGGGGGCATGTGAGAGGCAACCACACATTGATGTTTTTCTACCTCTCTTTTTCTCTCTTTAAAAATAAATAAATTAGCCCTGGCTGGTGGCACAGTGGATAAGGCGCCGGCCTGCGAACCCAAAGGTCGCTGGTTCGATTCGCGGCTAGGGCAACGTAACCAGGTTGCAAACCAGGTCTCCAGCCAGATCTGTAGCTGGAGGCAGGTGAAAGGTAGCCATACATTGATGTCTCTCTCCCTCTCTGCCTCTCTCCCTTCCCCTCTCTCTAAAAATAATAAATAAAATAAAAAAATAAATAAAATAAAAGAGGTTCATTTTAAAATAAATAAAATAAAAATAAATTAAAAAAAAAAAAAAAAGCACAGAAAGAGACTCCTGGCCCAGGTTAAACAAGAGTAGAAAGAATTGCCAAAATACATATTTTATATATTTTTTTCTTTCTCTAGGTTAAATGTCCTTAGTATCTTCAGATTCGCTTGCTAAAAGAAAATGTTAAAGCAAATTAGAAAAAAGATTTCTAATCCTTTCTTATGTAAAAGGCACTTAAGATTCCACATAATTAACATGGGAAGACAGTTGAGAAATGACTGCACAGTTCTAATGTGATAGTATAAATCAGAAATTGTATATTCAGCCAAGCATTCTTCACCTATAATCAAGAGACACTGGTGACTATGCAAGAGATGAGGTAATTTATCCCATGGAAACTTTTCCTTTAAAACACACAGATTGATAAACTGACAATGTAATCTAACCAACCAAGAAATTAACTGGAATAGTTCGATAACAGAAAATAGTGATAAATCAAAAATACCTAATGATGATTACTGAATCTATTTCAATATGGAACCTAAGTACCTAATGGGTTTTGTAAGGTAACAATTTTATTTTATTTCCTACCAGGGAGTCAGAGGATCCTTTGCATAATTGAAACAATCAAAAACATTGACAGCAAGTACTTACTGTCATGGCTATTTTTTAAAATTTGGAGGTAATGCTTTTCAATTATGAAAAATTCAAGTTTAGTAATTCCTTGTTTTACTATTGTTCCCTTTTTATAGTTACAGTGAAGTAAAAATTAGACTAGTGTTTTCTATCTTTATATGAAAATGTATCACATCATCTTATTTTAAAAAATCAAGTCATTCTGACAAGCCATTGAACCTTCCTGCTTCCTTTCTACACATACATATGTTGAGAGATGTACATATGGAACATATTCAGAGAGGGTAGGAAAGTCAGATTTTGAGTCCTATTTGAATTGTTCTTATGAATATATGTTATTTTTTATCATACAATGTACTTAAACATATTTAAACCTATATTTTAATTTTGGTCTTACACATTTGCAAAGTATTTTGAAGATTTTTTTTCTATGTAGTTGATGACCTTTTCCCATTCAGTCCAGTTATCAAATATAATCTACCAAGTTACTAAACTCAAACCATTTTCAAAAGAAATATTCTGCTTCTTCAAATCTAATGCCAGATTAATTTATCCCCAATACTTACTGATGAATATTAACCTAAAAACTGCTACCAGGATTCTGATCTCAGTTGTATATCTCGATTTATGTTTGAACTCAACAAGCAATCATAAGTGGCTATACACTCAAGCATGGAAATTGTGTAAAGGTGAAATTGCTAGAAGCAGCATATTGAGGATAAATACATGTGGTTCATATAACAAAATATCAGCCAAAAGCAAATCATATTTATTATGTCACAATCTAGGTTTTTGAGCTTACCCTCCTCCCTGGGAATCCCCTGTGGTAGGTCGGTTAATAGTATTTTAATTAATTATTTGATGACAAATGGAAAAGAAAAAAACAACCTAACAACTTTTAACCCAGGCCAAAAATGAAATGCACTTTTAAAAATTGTAGCACTACTACTTAAAATTTCTTGCAGCATTTAAGAGTTATACAGAAGAGGGTCTAGCATAAAAACATTGTCAAACAACCTGTAGAAAACCAACAAAAAGGAGAATTCCTTTGTAGAAATATTATTAAAAGATTATTGCATTGAGAGGTAAATTCATTTATTTGTTCATTCAATAATCTTGATGAATGTTGTATTATCTAAATTATTAACACAAAAGTTTAGCTTGTCTAATAATTAAATTTGAAGTTAATATGATAACATGAATTTTTTACTTAAAGATTGTCAAAGGAAAATGCTTATGGTTGGCAAGGTTTTAGGGAAACTGACATTCAAAACTTATGATATACATGATATTGTGTTGTGGAGCTAAATCAGAGTAATAACTTGTACATGTAAGTAAATATACAGGAGGGAAAATTAACAATTTAATAACTCCTTCTTGGACATCCGTCCCCTTAGAACATCTGGGTTCCAGGAGTCCTGTGGTAATGATACCTAAGGAGCCATCAGTGCACTAGCAAGATCAGGTTTTAACAGGACGTTCTGACTAAAGCTGTTATAAATCAAAACCAGATTTTCTCATTGAAATATGAAAATCTATTTTTAGCTCAAATTCATTTCCTCATTACCCTTCAGCACCATAGCAACTAGTGAAATGATCTGGTTTTGATTTATGAAAGCATTGGCTCAGTGTGACATAGAGCACCTATCCATGAATTCTGAAAAAAACCCCAAAAAGTCCTGATGGCACTTGCTTTTCTTGACAACTTATCTCCTAAGGTTTCACTTGTGTTCTCACCAACCATCAGCATCAACAGAACTGAAGAATACTGACTCTGCATAACATCCTACACATCAATTTGTGCATGGGTTTTTCAAACTCATATTTTTAAAAGCTGGACTTGCTTTCCTAAGTGAACCTAATGCAGAGATGATCTGTTAAACAGCAGAGTGAAAAAACAGCCACCTCCATGTTTAAAGTTCTACTTTTTTTGGTAACATCTTGAGGCATATCCATGGAACCTGAGGGCCAAGAAGAACTCAGTTAAACACACCATAGAACCAGGGAAAAGTAAGACAAAATGTTCTAGGACAAAGGGAAATAAAAGGCTATCAGAGACAGAAAAAACTGAGAGCTACACTCATGTCCTCTGACAGGGCCTCCTGAAACTAACTAAAATTTGGTAGATTTTAAATTTGGCCCTTGGAGCAACAGCTTTTAAATGTGAGGCTGAGCAGAGTCCTCCTTTCAGTCCTTCTAAGTCGTCCTTGTCATTTACCTGACAGTTTTTGGAAAGGGGAAGAAAAGCAAAGAAAAAAACCTTAATTTTTTAAGATGTTGTAGAAAACTATATTTTTGTATCTGAGTATATTTACATTCTTTAAATTTTCCTTTAAGAATTACCTTTCCTTTATTTTGATATACAATTATTAATATTGGTAATTCACTAAATAGTAATTCAATTTTAACAGTTTTTTCTTTTGTAAAATAGTTAACCTGGTCATTAGAAGGCAACTTAAATATTATAAGTCCTGAGATAGTTGGAACTTCTCTACCTAGTCTCCTTTAATTAGCTGGATATCAATATTGATTTTCCTTGGTTTAACTGTTTCCAATTCATATCCTATCCATATTTGTCATTAAAAAGCAATTTTGCAGCAGAATAAAGAATGCTACGATCCTGTTATTCAATCAGCAGCATAGTGCAAATGTATATTATAAAACATTTTAAAAATCTAGACATATATTTCATGAAAGAATTTAAATTTCCCTTTATTGAAAAGCCAAAACATAAATCTTCCTTAATTTTTGCTATCTTGTGACTAAGCTGATTTTTCTGCCTTTGTTTCCATCCTAACCACACTGAATTTCCTTCTAGCCACAAGAGCCAATGCAAGGAAAAGTTACAGGAAATCATAGTCTGTCTGAACAGAAGGCCTGTGTTTGAGCTTGGAATATACTTTCCCATAGAATTAATGTGATAAATGGTATTAGTTTAAACAGTTCCATAATAGTGCTGTGCACATGGGTTAATTAGACATTTGGGAGCAGAATTGGAGTTCCAGCTATCATTTGTAATGCCGTTATGGTTCTATTTGATATAATAATGATTTATGGAACATTATAACTTACAAGTCAGTTCTATTCTTTGTAAAAAAAAAAAAAAAAATCTCAAACACCAATATAATCTGATTAATTCAGTATGGCAAAAGCTTATGATTCTTCAAGGAATTTTTACTACTAGTAATCAGTAGCCAGTCTTAGCACTGAACACAAAATGTAGATTCAACATCTTCTTATTGTATTTATTGGAATTGGTGTATCCACATCTGAGCCTTGCATTCATTAGCCTGAACTCATTGTAGGGAAGAGCCATCTTAGCTATTTCTTCCCTTCAGAAAGATCACGGAGTCTGGTACAAATACGTCAGTGTTCAGTAAGGTGCGTGGAATAAGTTATAATGGAAATATACACAAGATGTCCATTCAGGAAATAAACACTAAGATGGTGCAGGAATAATAAAAGGACACTGGGTCCAAAGCCAAAGTTGCTTTTTCTCCATGTTCAGATAGGGATTTACAGTGTCTTTCCAGGTCCAGTGAGGCTGAAGAGCTGTTTGCTTCCCTCAGACATAAGTGGCAAATTCTTTGCTTTTCCTTCCAGAGCTCCCTCATGCTAATGATCTGCACTGTTTCATGTTTTGCAAAATAAAGTTAGCTAACATGAATGAGAAAAGAGGGAAAAACATTACACTTACCACTGGATTTTCCAACATTTCTTTTTTAAGCATGAGTAAGGTGTAAACATATATTTATCTTCTCAGGGAAAGAGCTGACAGCCTATTAGCAACAATAAGAAAGAGATCCCTGGAGAACTTTCTAGAACTTGCTTCTTAATAGTCATCCTGACAGTTGCAATTGGAAAACAATTCCCTCAACTGACAGAACTTTTTAAAGTATTACAAAGTCTGCAGTTCGCTGAATCTGTTTCCAAATGACAACATGCTACTTTTTTTGAGATAGGTGGGAACATTTCTAGTTTGAATATTCCTCATTAGATCCAGAAAAACAGAACTCAACACAGAAGTCAGAAATGAAATATGTATTAAATAAAAGCAAATAAAGTAACAAATGGTCTTTTGAAAAAGTCATTTAGCTCATGTAAATAAACAGCCTACAGAGGTAAAAATATGGTAAAATACATATAGCTGTAAATAATATTTCCAAGTTTTCAGTGGCAATAAAATCTTAGTTACTATTTGAAGTTCTTTAAGAATTGTCATGCACCTAGGATAGAAACATAAAAAGATAAAATTTGTTTTAACATTAGGTATAATCTTTCCTGTTTAAAACTGAATACACATTTGTGAAAATTTATGAAAAACAGGAAAGTATGAAAAAAGGGTATTAAACAGCTGAAGATAAGCACTACTGAAGTCCTGCTCTGACACCACAACAGATGTTGATAAGGTTCTTTTCAGTCTAATTTTCCAAGCAAAACTCTTCCCTATTTCCCTTTGAAGAGTAGGTCCCTCATCAGGTTTGCCCCCAACCAGGAGCAGCATTCTCCCACAATGAAACTCCTGGATATTTCCAATAAAAGGTTCAAGTGGGGCAGCAACCCATGGTGTGTTTCTTTCTTCTTGAAAAATAAATGAAGTGGGCAATTTATAAGAATCACTGACTCATCTATTTTTAATACGTAATGAAAATTCAGTGCTGTCTAAAGTGAAGTATAGAGATGTGTAATATATTGTTTTGCATTATAATTAAGTCTTCCTATTTATGTGCAAATTAGAAGAGATTACAGTCCTCAAAGGGCTGGTATTTATTAGAAACATAGCTTCTGTTTCAGTTTCCTACTCATAATTTTTATTGCTAGTATTATAAGATAATCAATGTAAAGAACTTTTAAAAGTGGAACTAATACCAATCATGCTATCAGATAAAAAGGATAATATTCACACATTTAACGAGAAAATTATTTTCTGTACTGTCATCATTTTTAAATTAAAACATTTGAAATATTCTACTAACTGATGCAGATATAATCAACTTTGCAATCTGATTGTAACAAGGGAAAAGAGCATCATATGTAATAACTAGTAAGGAATTTAATACTTTCATGATATATTTTATTTTTCTCATTTTATTGAATTTATTGGGGCACCATTAGTTAAATAA
Source organism: Noctilio leporinus (assembly GCA_004026585.1). Lineage (NCBI taxonomy): Eukaryota > Metazoa > Chordata > Mammalia > Chiroptera > Noctilionidae > Noctilio > Noctilio leporinus. The sequence goes on from PVIW01000652.1 coordinate 422,629, forward strand.
AATGATATAGGTTTCAGATGTCCATTTCTGTAATACCTCATCTGTATGTTGTATTGTGTGTTCACCACCCCAAGTCAAGTCTCCTTACATCACCATTTCTCCCCCTGACCTCTTCTACCTCCTCCACATCCCCTTTCTCTTTAGCAATCAACTTACTATTGTCTATGTATGTTTTTCATGGTATGTTTTTAAGTGTTCAGTTCAAACTAATCTATGCTAGAATAATTATCAAACTAATCCATGCTAGAAGGTCTTCTATTATTTTTTAAAAATATTCTTAGAGAAGTAAAAAAGTTCTTCAAGTTAGCAATTGTTAACAGAAAGAGTATAATGCTTCAAAATCACAGCTGCAAGATAAATACAAATTCTGATTACAAGTCAATATTGCAACATGAATGAAGATGCCACACTGATGAAATTTCATTAACACAAAGCTGCAATAGGATGCATGCAATTAGTCCAGCCTCTAACACTGTCTCTGTACTAGGAAGGCTACATTATCAAACTTGAGGCAACTGAATTTTGACATTACCTCAAATATCACCAAGTGATCATCTATATTCCCAGTTCTGTGAGACTCCATTTTTCCCCCAATTAAACCATTTTTGCACTTACTAAGCTCAAGAAATATAAAATATAAATAAATAAAAGAAAGAAAAAGTTGGGTAAGTGGTATATAGATTATTCTAGATTTGAATAAGAATTTAAATGTCTGACACATAGAACATGCTGCATAACTTTCCATTTATTAAGTAAAAAAACGTAAACAAGACAGAATTCCTGAGAAAATGTGTAAGGCATGTGTTAAAAAAAATATTTTCCTTAACCTTTCTACCAGTTGGAGCATCATTTGGATCAGCAAATTCCTTTATGAAAACTCCAGATACAACACAATTGGTTATTCCTAGCCCAATAATAACAAGTAACAAAATATGATAATATATTTAATAAAATCAACAACTCTTTGAAGTTAGTCTCAGTGAACAGATTTGTCTGAAAGGGAAGAAAATCCAATGTTGAGGCTTAGGCCATAGCCAAACTCATAAAGTAATTTCTCTTCATTTGGCTTCCCCTTTAAAATGGTTACTTATGAGTCCCGGCTGGTGGCACAGTGAATAAGGCACCAGACTGCAAACCCAAAGGTTGCTGGTTTTAGTCCCCAGCCAGGGCACATAACCAGGTTGCAAGCCAGGTCTCCAGCCAGGTCTGTGGCTGGAGGCAGGTGAAAGGCAACCATACATTGATGTTTCTCTCCCTCTCTGCCTCTCCCCTTTCCTCTCTCTCTAGAAATAATAAAATCTTAAAAATAAAATCAAATGGTTACTTGTGGTTAATAATGGTTAATAATGGTAAGTACAGTTAGCACTGACTTCCATACTTACAGGAACTTTTGACAGTACTCCTGTCAAATTTCTACAGATCTCCCCAGATCCAAAGCCTATAGAATTTTTACATACTTTAAATCTTTTCATCTTGTATCAAAAATAACATCACTTGAATTTGTCCCTTTTGTTTATGCTTTGCCAGATGTATGGACATATGGTCAAAGTAATTTTTAAAAATGTTTTCATAAATTAGACTATGGACACCCAAATCATAAAGTTATCTATAACTCCATTATTCAAAATATAATCTATGAACTGCCATTACCTAGAAAATTGTTAAAAACACAGGACCCAGGCCCACCCTAAATCTATGCATCAGAAACTGCATTTTAACTAAATGACCAGAGTAATTCATGGGCATGTTAAAGTTTAAAAACATTGAGCTATACAATTCATTATTCATATACTGTCATATTATTAGCATAGGTAGCTAGCTATTAATGAAGGAAAGAAACAAAGGGATCAGATATTAAGAAGTCCTCTTGCTTCACATATTCCCCAAGGTATCACAGCACTGACCCTCTAAGTGGATTAACACCTCTCCCTTCCCCCAGGTAGGGAGAGAAGTACCTACCTCTAGTACTGGGTTGTGGGTGGGGTAGCAGGGGGCAGGGAGAGGTAAGCACACATGCCCAGAAATTAAAATAGCACGGGAGGAGGTGCTTCCATGGGGCATTCTTTTTCTCTCATGTCAAGAGCAATTTAGATGGTATTCCAGTCCTATAATGTCATGAAAGATCTACTGCCCTTTGATCTTTCTGTTTCACAATTCTTAGTAAGTGTTTATTGACTGATTAACACAAAATGACTGATCCACCTCTGGATTCTAAATTATATCCAAGAAGAAGAAGGGTAAAAGGAAAAGGCCCATCAATGTCAGTCAATCCTCCAGTGAAGCAATTTTCATGGAAACATAGCCAATATTTTCTGCATAAATATGACTGGCCACACGTTAGTCAATGGCCATCTCAGGAGGCTAAGAAATGTAAATTTTGTTAAATGTGTCTCCAGTAAAAACTGGCCTTCTGTTAGTAAAGAAGAAAATGGATTTTAATAGACTACTAGTGCTCTATGCCAGATTGTTAAAAAAGGAGAAGGAGGGGAAAAAAAAAGCACAGCAAGAAGCTTCTAATTAACAAATTAGGTAATCTTTGTAGCAGGCCAGCACCAGAATATCCAGAAGTCCTGAAATACCCAAGATACAAAAATGTTTACAGGAATCATGAACATGTGACATGAGAAGGTGACCTGACAGTGGTCTTCAAATATATGATGAATTATTTAACTACAACAGCCATACACAAGAACAGGAACAAAGTTATGAAGAGAAATAATTGGTCTGAATATAAGGAAGGGTGTTTTATTAAGAGTTTTTTAAAAAGGAAAACTGGCAAAACCAGTGAAAAAGTCCCCCATTCCTTAAGAACTTCATCACAGTCAGGATAAATATTTGCTAAGAATATTGTAGAAGGGCAGTACGTGCAAGTGGAGGATCAGGTAAGGAGAAATAGAAGAGGTCTTCCAAGCCCATCTTCAGGTTCTAGTAATGATGACCACATACTTTCTTTGCATATAATGCCCAGAACTAATCAAACTTACGAAGTTGGAATTAAACTCACTCATCCATATTTGTTGTCTAAAATTATTTTATTTTATTTTTTATGGCTGTTCCATTACAGTTGTCCCAATTTTCTCCCATTGCTCTCCCTTGCCCTGCCCCCCCACGCCCCACCCCCACTCCCACAGTCAATCCCCATCCTGTTGTCCATGTCCATGGGTCATTTTCACATGTTTCTTTACTAGATCCTTCCCTTTTTCCCCTCATTATTCCCCTCCCCCTTCCCCTCTGGTCACTATCAGTCTGTTCCTTTTTTCCATGCCTCTGGTTCTATTTTTCTCATTTGTTTTGCTCATCAGGTTCCTGTTATAGGTGAGATCATATGGCATTTGTCTTTCGCCACCTGGCTCATTTCACTTAGTATGATACTCTTCAGTTCCATCCATGCTATTGCAAAAGGTAGGAGTTCTTTCTTTCTGCTGCATAGTATTCCATTGTGTAAATGCACCACAGTTTTTTGATCCATTCATCCACAGATGGGCACTTAGGCTGTTTCCAGCACTTGGCTATTGTAAATAGCACTGCTATTAAAATAGGGGTGCATAGGTTCTTTTGAATTGGTGTTTCAGGATTCTTCAAGTAGAATCCCAGCAGTGAGATTCCTGGATCAAAAGGCAATTCCATTTCTAGTTGAGAAAATTCCATATTGTTTTATTATATTATGGGAAATGTCCAAACCATTCATATTGTGAGGTCATCCTATGGTTGTTTATGCATCGTTTTCAAGAGCACTATCATTTTTAAAGGAAGAGCACAACACAAGATGCACATTTAAAATAAGTTTTGTAAAATAAGACAAGAATATTTATTGAAGTTCAATATGTCATTTTAATGTTTGATTACAAAAAGAATGTGAACATTTATTTTAAAAAATAATGAACCACTAGGTTTAACACAAGATACTTCCATTGTAATTTATTTTCCAATTAATTGCGTAATTAAGTTTCAAGCCACAAGAGAAAACACTCTGACTTAAGCTGCATATCAGACTATGGTTTTCTGTATAGCAACTAATGTAATGAGCACAGTAGAAATTATCACAAAAAAGGCCACAGTATGTACATAATTTTTTAAAATGCATAGTCTTATAGCTCATAAATTTATGTCCCTGAGTAAAATCTCTATTCAAATATCCATAAAATTAAAATAGTGTAGAAGTTTAATGCATATTTTAAAGAGACCCAGGCCAAATATGGATACATTAATTATAAAAAAGCAATATCATTTCTTTAAACAACTTATAGATATGAAAATACAGCCCACTGTTATAATCACTATGGCTTATTTCCATATACTGAAATATATTCCTTGTCTATTTTTCAACTACTCAGTTACTATTATATATAGATTCAACATTTTCCCATTCTATGCAGGAGCTTTGTAGTATACAATTCAGTGATATACATTTAAAAGTTAAATAAAATGTTCCATGGTCAAGGTGAAGGAAGAATATTTAAGGATATTCTTAAATATGTGATAGCTCATAGCTGAATATGGTAGCAAAACTTTCAAACTGATATATTAGTATAGTATAATCAATCAATAAGTGCTCATTTAGCACTAAATCTATACCTACATAGACATTAAATTACAAAAATACTCCCTCTACAAATGTAGAACCTGTCCCATATTCAGAGTTCATTAATAACGTTATCTAAATCTAATTTGGTTTAATAGGTTGTATACTAATCATAAGCTGTAAGAAGAGTCATACATAAATAGAAAAAGGAGAAAAAGCAATGTAGAATTTGACCCATCCTATGTTCAAGATCTGTATGATGTACTATTGCAATATTTCATTCTGCATGTATTTCAGTTAGATTTTATGGATGCTTTTATGAGCTTGTATTGTTTACAGGGAGAAACATATTGTTAACTGAGAATAAACATGCTTACATCTATACACACATTTAATGTGTATGGCTTATTCATTACAGAGTATTTTTATTTTTTTAATTTTATTGTTGTTGTATTACATCCATCCCCTTTTTGCTCCCCTCTGTCCCACCACCCACCCACCCATTCCCCCCAAAGTCAATCCCACCTGTTGTCCATGTCCATGGTTCCTTTATACTAGGTTCTTGTCTAAGCTGCTCCCCTTCTTTGCCTCTACCTCTCCCTCCCCCCTACCCTGTTCCCCTGACCACTGAAGGCCTATTCCTTGTATTCATATACTTGGTTCTGTTTTGCTTGTTGTTAGTTTTGC